>JBAIAC010000443.1:0-162500 GCA_037349315.1 Chelydra serpentina
AAAAGCTTTACTAAAATTAAGAGATCCTATCTACCACTTCCCCCCCATCCACAAAGCTTTCTTTGACAGGGTAACAAGCCATCTGTTTGGTTTGACACGATTTTTGTTTTTGACAAATCCATGCTGTTCCATATCTTATTTATCTTCTAGAATGTTTGCAAATTGATTGCTTAATTATTTGCTCCATTATCTTTCTGGGTACAGAAGTTAAGCTGACTGGTCTGTAATTTCCTGGGTTGTCCTTATTTCCCTTTTTACAGATGTGCACTATATTTGCCCTTTTCCAGTCTTCTGGAATCTCTCCTGTCTTCCATGAAGTCTCAAAGATAATTGCTAATGGCTCAGATATCTTCTCAGTCTGCTCTGAGTATTCTAGGATGCATTTCATCAGGCCCTGGTGACTTGAAGACCTCTAATTTGTCCAAGTAATTTCTAATGTGTTCTTTTCCTATTTTAGCCTCTTCTGATCCTACCTCATTTTCACTGGCATTCACTATTTGAGCTATGAGATGACTGATAGCTCAAATGATGAGGCTGGAGTATTGATTCTGATCTTTCACCATGAAGAGGTGATTAGAGTCTGAGAGCAGTTTCAGTGGAGTACAGGAGCCAGAAGCTGAATTGGAGGAGAGAAATACCAGACGGGGCTTGTAGATAGTGCATTCAGTAATCTTAGAGATGAGTTGGAGCAGTAGTTATAATTCGTGGGAAAAGGATTCGGGAGGGAATAAGTGGGCATTAGGGAGATCAGTGGATGGGATGGTGTCTCTGGGGTAAATGGAGGGGTTAGCGGTAAAGAGAAGATGAGGTACTTCTGTGCCAGTGACAGCACAGAAAGGGAAGAATCATTTTTTGATTGTGTTTTCTTTCATTGGTAATGGACCGCTTGATTTGGCCATCAAGCCAATGCAGGCCAATGAAAATTTGGACCCAGGTTTAATCCCGTTTGCTCTTATTCATCAGGACTCCATATTATAACAATGTAGAGGCACTGTGGTCTAGTAGAGGGGGGTATAGACAAGGAATCAGGAGTCCTAGGTTTGTTCTTTTTCTGGTTCTGTCGCTGATCTGCTGTGAAATCTTAGGGTAGGTCTACACTTACCCATCGCGTCGGAGGCGTCAGATCGATGTTCTGGGTTCGATTTATCGCGTCTTGTCTAGACGCAATAAATCGAACCAGGAAGTGCTCCCCCGTCGACGCTGGTAATCCAGCTCGACGAACGGAGTAGGTGGAGTCGACGGGGGAGCCTGCACGCCATGTGTGGACCCCAGGTAAGTACCTTTTCATTCGAACTAAGAGTTCGACTTCAGCTACGTTATTCACGTAGCTGAAGTTGCGTATCTTAGTTCAAATTGGGGGGTTAGTGTAGACCAGCCCTTAGGCAAGTAATTTGCCCTCTCTGTTTTCTGTTTCCACTCCAACTCTATCTTGTCTATTTAGATTGTAAGCCTGCGGTCTCCAACCTTTTTAAGATCACTTTTTTTGAATTTAAGTGCAACACAGGATCTACCCTACCCATTCCCCAAAGCCCCACCCCTTCCCTGAAGGGCCCTCCCTCCATTGCTTGCTCTCTCCCACCCTCATTCAGTTTCACCAGGCTGAGGTAGGAGTTGGGGTGTGGGCTCTGGGCTGGGGCTGAGGGGTTTGGAACGTGGGAGGGAGCTCCTGGCTGAGCCTAGGGCAGGGGGTTGGGGTGTAGGAGGGGGTATGGGGTACAAGCTCTGGGAGGGGTGTGGGCTCCCACCAGGCAGCACTAACCTCAGGTGGTGGCATAGCAGGGTTAAGGTAAGTTCCCTGCCTGCTCCAACCCCATGCTGTGGCCCTGGGGGGGAGGGGCATGTGGCTCCACACACTTCCCATCCCTGCAGGCACCACACCCACAACTCCCATTGGCCACAGTTCCCAGTTCACAGCCAATGGGAGCTGCAGGGGCAGTGCTTGCAGGCGAGAGTGACGCACGGAGACCCTCTGCCCCCATGCAGGGGTGTGCTGGCCGCTTCTGCGAGTGGTGTAGGGTCAGAGCAGGCAGGGAGCCTGCCTTAGCCCTGCTGCACTGATGGACCTTTAGCGACCAGAGATTGCGATAGACTGGCAGAGGCTCCGCAATCGATCTATGTTGGTGACCACTGCTGTAAGCTCTTTTGGTTTGGGACTCTACCTTACTACATGTTTGTAAAGTGCCTAGCACAATCGGCCCTCTATGGTCACTGGGTGCTATTGTGATAAAAATAATAGAGAATATGCTGTGTGCACTGATATGGCTGTCCTTGGGCAAGATTCCTTAGCATGATATGTACTTCTGTCCTGGAATATCTTTTGCATGTGACACATTTTACTGTGGAGATAGGTGTGAGCTGCTGAAGGGTCACTTATATACCTGCATATCAGGTATGTTGAAGACTGACAATGTTTTTGACTCTTTTTGCAGCTGTCCTGGATAATGAGAGGTTGACAGCAGAGGAGATGGATGAGAGAAGACATCAGAATGTGGCTTATGAGTATCTTTGTCATCTGGAGGAAGCAAAGAGGTAAGGAGGAGAGGCTTGAAACTGTGGCGATATCAAGAGGTGGTATTGTACCTGCTTAAGAGTATTTGGACATAATTTAGCTCTTGACTGAGTGGCTATATGTGGTAGATAGCTAGAAAATGTGTACATATTGTATAATGGGGAGAGGAAACGGTGTATGAGGTCAGTGCAAAAAACTATGATGCAATTGGCTTACCCTGTATGCATATGTAATTTAAAAATATTGTATGTGTAAAATTTTGTGCCTGCATTACAGGTGGAGAGAGTAGTGACACTGGTAAAACTGCTTAACACTTCCCACTATAATCCTCTGTTTTTAGTTCCTTATAACTTTGCCAAAATATGATGGTTTTGGATGAAATTTTCCATGGTGGGTCTCAGCCTCAAGTTTCCAAGAACAAGATTTGGGAAAAATAGTTTTGCCAATATTAAAACATTTTTTCCAAGCATTTTGAACAATTCTAGTGCTTGTGTAGTTTGGTGGAAAAAATTGAAATTTGGCAGGTGATTGGTCTTGGGATCAGAGAGATGACTGTTGCCTCCATGAAAACCCAGCCATATTTGGCCAAGATACAAGATGGAGTATCTTGGCAGTAGAACTTGTTCTACACTTGCTCCTTAATTTTCTGAATGTTTCACCTGTACATGTTTCCAAGCTGCACGGAGTTGCATGAGTCTGTCTGCATGTCCTCCTTCAAAATATCCTTTAGGAAAAAGCACATTGAGCTGGGAGCCAGGAAACAGTTTAAATCTTACCTCTTCCAGTAATTGTTGACTGTTTCTGAGCACAAGGTCACTTATGGTAGAGTTGGGAGTAGAACCGAACCCAGGCTCTAATTTGCAAACCCAAGCTGAATCCACTTGTGCAGCTTTCCAAAGTAATCAGCTATATCTATGTGCTTGGTTATGCACTCTGCAAAATGGGGCTACTTCAGTGTATATATACAGTAACTCCTCAATGTTGTAGTTATGGTCCCGAAAAATGCAACTTTAAGCAAAACGATGTTAAACAAATCCAGTTTCCCATAAGAATTAATATACATGAGAAGGTTAGGTTCCAGGGAAATTTTTTCACCAGACAAAAGACACCCCCCCCCCCCCCCCCCACACACACACACAGTTTTTAAACAATTGAATACTGATACACAGCGGCGATGATAGTGAAGCTTGGTTGAGGTGGAAGAGTCAGAGGGTGGGATATTTCCCAGGGAATGCCTTACTGCTAAATGAACTAAACAGTTGGCTGAGCCCTCAAGGGTTAACTCTCACACTCTACAAGCCAGGAGGAAAGGAGGGAGGGCAGACAGGTGTGTTTCAGAGCTAGACATGCTCATTTCCAATTAGGTATCAAGAGTGGGGTCAGAAGTACACTGCCTTGTTAATTAGCTCAGCAAGCCCAGCACCTGCAGCTTCTGCCTAAGGTAGCCACTCCCTCCCTCGTGTGTGTCGTCTCCCCCCCCCCCCCCCCTTGCTGTATGGAAGATGGGGTAAGCGAGATGCAAGAGCAGGGGGACATTAGCCCCCCTCTTCTACCTCTTCCCCTCCCCCCCCCACACACAGCAAGCAGGCAGGAGTCTTGGGGAGCAGCACATGGCAGTGGGGGAAGGGAGAGCTGAACTGCTGCAATTGATAGCCTGCAAATGAGGTTAGAAAGGAGCATTTCACAACTTTAAACAAGCATGTTCCCTAATTGATTAGCAACTTAACCACGTTAACTGGGATGACTTTAAGTGAGGAGTTTAAGTGTAGTAGCCGTGTTAGTCTGTGTCAGCAAAACGAAAATAAGAGTCTCTAAGGTGCTACAAGTTTTTCTAACAAATTTATTTCAGCATAAGCTTTCGTGGGTTAATACCCACTTCATCGGATGCATGCATTTTTCATTCCATGCATCCGATGAAGTGGGTATTAACCCACGAAAGCTTATGCTGAAATAAATTTTAGTCTCTAAGGTGCTACAAGTTTTTCTTTCTTATTTTCGTTTTAAGTGAGGAGTTACTGTATCTCATTGTTTCAGAGCATGATGTATTCCTCTCTAGAAACTGGTTCACAAACAAGCCAGTATGATAGTACTTCAGCTCCAGTGGTAGAGGTGAAGGCTGCAGTGCTGAAGATCCCAGGTTCAAACTCTGCTGATGGCTCATTCAGTGATCAGTGCATGTTATGGAATTTGTTTTTCAGTTTACTTCTTTAAAAACTTAGAAAATTCCATAAAAGTTAGTTTTTAAAAGTGAAGGTTGCAAATTCAAGTACTGAAAAGATAGGAAATACCATAATTAAAGTTGATCATATGTGTATGCATTATGATCAGTCTCTGCATGATCTCATACATTTTTTTTTCCCCAGGACCCCAGCCTGATTCAAGGTAAAGGCTGCAGGGTGCTCACTGAATGAGGCAGCTGCTCAATATCTCATGTTGTTCTCCACATTCATTATATGGCCCCATGTCTTATTTACTGCATACCATCCAAAATCTGCATGAATATGGAATTTATTTCATCATGAGCTCTTTTGTTGCACTCATCACTATAGCATCTTAAATTCATTAATGTTTATCTTCACAGCTCCCCTGTGAACTGGGAAAGTATCATTCCTATAACTAGGGTGTGAGAGGGGAGGTCAGATTCTTTGACACATTTGTGAGTATCCCTGTTGAGGGTACCAGTGAAGGAGTGATTTTAATGCCAGTTGTGATAGCATTTTTGTCAAGTAACATATGTCCGCTGGGAATTAGATTGAGGCCCCTAATTAATTTCACGCAGGTCACCAAATTACTAGCAGACAGGGTGGATTGGATTTAAATCCAGTTGATTTTAAATCACTAGTCAGGAAGACTTGATTTAATCATGGATTTCTACATACGTGAATTCTTGTTGCTTGTTATAACCTTAATACATATTCTTCACAACTCAGGTGGATACAGGTTTCATTTTTTTGAAGGGGTACACTACATTTTTCAAGTGATTTATTTTGAAAACTTTTCAGATTAGTTTTACAGCTATATCAGAAAATGAATGATTGTTTGGTTATTTCATTTACCAAAGGTAATTGAAGCAGATATTTATGAAGTGATTTGTAGGTGAACTATCTCCAATTCAACAGGTTAATCATTAATATTTGGAGGATTTTCTTGCCATGCTGTATTAGGAGAACATCACCAAACAGACATTTTAAATTGTTTTTTACCTAAAACAATGTTATGTATTCTGGATTTTTTTCTTCTACAGCAGACATATAATAGTTTAACAAAACAAGCATATGAATTTTTGCATTTAGTTAATCAGGTTTGTTTTTGTTAAAATTGTTAATTAAAATAGTTAAATGAAATATTTAAAAAAACAAAACACAAATTAAATTGACTGTCAGCCAGGTCAACATAAACTTAAAATATTGGCTTCTGCCGCTAATTCCATCATCTTCACCTTCGTTTTCCTGTTTTGTTCATCCTCTGGAAAAGAAAAACAAGCTTTCCTGCTTTTTCAGGTCCCAAACAATTTCTCAGTTTGGAATGAATTAGTCCAAAGGAAGAAAATATTCTTTCTACACCGGCAGAAGAAACTACTGCTGTTAAAAGTGAGATTATCACTTCAACAGGCTCTGAATCCAAGTGCTTAAGTGACTTCCACCTGTTGACTGGTGTGACTTTCTTTAAAACATCAGCAGCAAACATATATTTCTTAAATGGTTCATCCTTAGCTCTGACGTTTATTATAGTTGGCGTTATGGAGGGATAATTGCTGGATGTCCATGTCATAGCCAACTCCTCTTCTTTGACAGTTAAGGTTTGACCCTGCTACTGAGTATTGAGAATATTTGCAAGAAAATGAGCTGGAGATAGTGCTTGTCCCTTTTTTTTAAAATGCTTGTAATTTAACTCTGTCATTGCATATTTATCTTTAAAATCTCACTCAGATCCTTCCAAATTTCAACAGCATCAGCAATAAAGCAGCTATTTCCCTGCATTTTGTTCAAGGCTACAGAAATAGGCTTCAGGGTACTCTGCATGTGTTCAACATTTTTCTTAAGCTCAATGTTGAGAACTTTGGCTGTGACAGTGCCATCTATTTTTTCACGATTTTGTTCAAACAGTCATCAGATTAGGCCAGGTCTTGATATAGTGCTCAAAACAGTCCACTACTGAGTTCCATCGCACGTCTTGTGGGATAGTTAGCTTGATTCCTCCCACTTTTTTCAGAACAGCTGCTGCAAAGTGGTTATGGAAGTATTTTGCAATTTCAACAACGTTAGCCTTTATTTTGAAACACCTGAAGTTTTTGGCTAGGAGGTGCATCAAATGAGCACTGCAACCGTATGTTATTAGCTTAGGGCTCTCTTCTAAATTTCTTCTCATCTTGGATAAATGTGCAGCATTGTCTGTGACCAAGCTGCATACCAGACATTTGAATTTTTTTCAGTTTGTTATAGCTTTTACTGCTGCTACTTGTAAGGATAGGATACAGAGGGACCTAGACAAATGAGAGGATTGGGCCAAAAAAAAATCTGAGGTTCAACAAGGACCAGTGCAGAGTCCTGCACTTAAGAAGGAAGAATCCCATGCACTGCTACAGACTAGGGACCGAGTGGCTAGGCAGCATTTCTGCAGAAAAGGACCTAGGCGTTATGGTGGACAAGAAGCCAGATATGAGTCAACAGTGTGCCCTTGTTGCCAAGAAGGCTTCCAGCATTTTGGGCTTTGAGTAGGAGCATTGCCAGCAGATCGAGGGATGTGATCATTCCCCTCTATTAGGCATTGGTGAGGCCTCATCTGGAGTACTGTCAAGTTTTGGGCCCCACACTACAAGAAGGATGTGGAAATATTGTCAGTGGAGGGCAACAAAAATTATTAGGGGGCTGGAGCAGTAGCACAGCCAGGTCCGGAGCACAGCCAGGTCCAGAGCACAGGGGGAGCGGCGCTATAAGAAGGCACCTCCCCCTGTACTCACCCAGTGGTGCGCCAAGTCTTCGGTGGTACCCGCTGCCGAAGACCCGGAGCGCCGCCGGGTGAGTGCAAGAAGCGGCACTTAAAAAGAAGCAGCGCCTTTTTTTAGCTCTGCTTAAAAAAAAAAAAAAAAAGCGCCGCTTCCTTTTTAAGGCGCCGCTTCTGCTCATAAGGGGGAGCGGCTGCTCCCCCTGCTCCCTCCCTGGCTACGCTACTGGGCTGGAGCACATGACTTGTGAGGAGAAACTGAAGGAACTGAGATTATTTAGTCTGCAGAGGAGAAGAGTGAGGGGGGATTTAATACCTGCTTTCAACTACCTGAAAGGGGGTTCCAAAGAAGATGGATCTAGACTGTTCTCAGTGGTACCAAATGACAGAACAAGGAGTAATGGTCTCAAGTTGAGGTGGGGGAGGTTTAGGTTGGATATTAGGAAAACCTTTTTCACTAGGTGGGGGGTGAAGCACTGGAATGGGTTACCTAGGGAGGTGGTGAAATCTCATTCCTTAGAGATTTTTTTTTTTTTTAAGGTCAGGCTTGACAGACCTGGCTGGGATGATTTACTTGGGGATTAGGTCTTGCTTTGAGCAGGGGGTTGGACTAGATGACCTCCTGAGGTCCCTTCCAACCCAGATATTCTATGATTCTGCTGTGTGTGCATTTCCTGATGTATCAATTGCTTCTGTAAGGAAGACTCATTGTCTTTTTCTAACAACCCATCAAGGCTGCTTGCTTACTGTCTGGTGGGCGTTTCCCAAGTATACACAGTTATTGTTACATAATTAATATTCCTAACTCCAGATACAGAAATGATACATGCCTACAAATTGGATAATCACACTCCATAAATCATAACCTTTCCAGTGATCTCCAATGACCCATCTTGCATAAAACATCTTAGTTATGCTATATTCATATCATTACACCCCATAGTCTTCATAGAAATATGGTTGTCACAATATGCACCTGGTATTGCAGCCCTAATCCCAGCCTGGTGAGAGGGGAGGCCCAAAAGGTGGGGGGGTGGTTGGAGAGGGAGCTCCTCTAGCACTCATCCCACAGCAGCAGCTCCTGTCCCTTGGGGCTGGGCCCATCTCCCTGCTCCGGGGGGTTGCAACCTGGTGCAGGGGGTCACAGCACCACTCAGATTTGGCCCAGTGGTTCCTTCCCTCTCCCCCCCCAAAAAAAACAAAACCCCAAACAAAACCCCAAAACCAAAAAAAAAACGGAGCAGTGGCTGAGCCAAATTAGAGTGAATGGTGTTGAGACCAGGCTCATGGGGTTGCAGCGCCACTGAAATTTGGTCTGGCTGTCTCTTCGTCATGATAGAGGGATGGCCACGCTGAACCTTAGTGGTGCTGCGACCCGTACACCAGGTCACAACACCTGGAATGGGGAGCTGGGCCCAGTCCCATGAAACAGGAGCTGCTGTTATAGGGTGAATGTGGGTTGGGCTTGCTCTCCAAACCTCCCCTGGGGCCTCTCCTCTACACTAGACTGTGGGAAGTGTATCTTTGCCTAGGCCAGAGTCCAGTGATGGTTACTCCAGCCCTGGATGTGATGACCCACCTAGAACCTTCTCACGACCCACTGTGTGAGGAACATTGATCTACATCAGTGGTTCTCAACCAGGGGGTACGCAGAGGTCTTCCAGGGGGTACATCAGATCATCTAGATACACGTCTAGTTTTACAACAGGCTACATAAAAAGCACTAGTGAAGTCGATACAATTTAAAATTTCGTACAAAATGTTATACTGCTCTATATTCTATACACTAAAATTAAATACAATATTTATATTCCAATCTATTTTATAATGTATGGTAAAAATGAGAAAGTAAGCATATTTTCAGTAATAGTGTGCTGTGACACTTTTTTGTATTTTTTTTTAATTTTTTAAAGTAGTTTTTAAGCCAGGTGAACCTTGGGGGGGGGGGGGGGGGGGTTGGTATGTGAGACAAATCAGACTCCTGAAAGGGGTACAGTAGTCTGGAGATGTTGAGAGCCACTGTTCTACATCCTTACATTATTAAAGATGTGAGTCATTCATTCCCCTTAATTTTGTGCTGTTCTTTGAGTGATGGACACTGTATTCCACTGAGGGTTACACATGCGCACCATGAGCCCAGAGTCAGAGAATTTGAAAGTAGTGTCCACTGATCTGCACATGTGCCCTGGCTTGCCTTGTTAAGTGCTTCCGTCCGAGGCATTAAAGGGTAGGGTGGACTGACCACATCTCCAGTTCCTTCTTACGCTGTATGGTCCATATTGGAACTTTCAGTGTCCTTTATAGCGATTTTGATAGTACTTTTACCAGTTTTATATTCATTTTAGTTTTAAGTGTTTAATAGTTTTAGATAGACTTTGGGGTTTTCACTCCCCCCACCCACATACAGGTATCAGACTATGCCCACAACTCCCGACTTCAAACTCTGCCTCCTGCCCACAATCGTTCTCACTCAGCAATGACCACTAATGCTGCCTCTATTGCCTGGGAGCAACTCACATTGCAGCCAGATGCAGTATTTGCCAGTACTCCCCCAGCCACACCCAAGAAGGCTGGACATTTCACCTTCTTAAGCATCTCATGGAGCTCACCATGAGACTGCACTTGGACCCAGGCCAGGGAACCCCCTCATACATTGGCCTGATTAAGTGAGGAGTGCGCCTCCCACAATTATGTCTAATGGCAATGCCAGCAGAACCACCCCCACAGAACCCATGGTAAGGCCTAGTTGGGAGATAAGGAAGCACTCCCATAAGCATGGGATTAAGTCTTCTTCCAACTCCAAAGAAGATGGACGCTTCCTCCACCAGCTCATCCCAAGGGGACAAGTACGTTCCAAGTTCCACATGTATTGGGGAAAAAAAGGACCCATAAACAATCGGATTCAGTGGTTCTGGGCAACAAACTGTCAGAACTACCATCTCCAGCACTCCATAAGGTGTGGGACTGTCCTGTATCAGGAAAGACTTCAGCACTGGTACCAATGCCTGGGAAAGAGAGTGCCTCTTACGTTAGGGAGATCTGGAGCCACGACTGCACATCAGGATGTCTTTGCCTTGCCAATCCAGAATCTCCTCCTCTATCAGGTCCATCTGAGACATTCTCCAGAGGTACAATCTGGATTGTTGAATAGCTGTGTCCCTCCAATTCTCCAAACTGGAGTGCCTTTTACACTGCTTGTTGTAGGAACATCCACTCCTGGCCTGTTCTCACACCGCCTCCAGCATGCAAAATCATTCCCAGCTATAGTACAGGAATGCGCTGCAAGCCACTCATGAATTGTATTGCAGAGTGACACCAGCAAATTCCCAGTCCCAGCCTTGTCTCCCAGAAATGTGTCTTATACTGCCCAGGACTATACTGGTAAATGCAAGCTTATAAAGTCTGTCATTTCATCGAAGAAAAATAATATGCACAGACCCTGTTATCTCAAGTGAAGATTCCCAAACTCTTCAATCCAAACACACACAGGTTTAGATAAAACAAGGTTATTAATTACAGAAAGATAGATTTGAAGTGATTGCAAGTGATGATGCATAGAAGTCAGAATTGGTTACAAAGAAAATAAAAGGATAAAATGCAAGTTAATACCTTATTCAACAAGCCATGTGAAGTTAAAAGCCAAAATGTTTTTCTCACCATCAGCTTACACTAGTCCATACAGGCTGAAAAGCCTCCTAGCCAGAACCCTCCTTTCCCCACTCCCAGTTCAAGGATGCTTCTTTTGTCTTTCAAGCATTGTAGCTGCTGTGAGTACAAATGGAAAAAGAGGGGTGTGCGCGTCCTATATTCTTATTGAGGATTATCTCCAGCTGGGGTTCAGGTAACAGCCAGTCTGTTTACATGGAACTTCCAGCTGTTTCATTGTCAATATGTAAAGTTTTTGCTCACACCCTTCTTCCTCCATAGAATGGCTGCTTAACTAGGTGATAGCCCATAATAGTTCATCTGATTATGCTGATACCTGGCCAGGGCATCAAGGTGTCTTTTTTGTCTCTGAACAACTGGTTTGGGTCAGCTTTTCTAACTCTGGAGCATTGTACAGTAATGCTATACAGTAAACTCCTATAACTTTGCATACAATGTTGATATACATATTTTGCCAGGATGATGATGTTCAGCAGATTGCGTTTGCAAATGATACCTCACAAGGCATGCTTTGTACAAAATTTATAATAGTCTTGTAAAAGTGATGAACATAATGGTATAGACTCTCACCCTCCACTTCCAGAGAGATCAGATCCCCACCCCGGGGTGTGCTTATAGTATCATAGAATCATAGAATCTCAGGGTTGGAAGGGACCTCAGGAGGTCATCTAGTCCAACCCCCTGCTCAAAGCAGGACCAACCCCAACTAGATCATCCCAGCCAGGGCTTTGTCAAGCCTGACCTTAAAAACCTCTAAGGAAGGAGATTCCACCACCTCCCTAGGTAACCCATTCCAGTGCTTCACCACCCTACTAGTGAAAAAGTTTTTCCTAATATCCAACCTAAACCTCCCCCTCTGCAACTTGAGACCATTACTCCTTGTTCTGTCATCTTCTACCACTGAGAACAGTCTAGATCCATCCTCTTTGGAACCCCCTTTTAGGTAGTTGAAAGCAGCTATCAAATCCCCCCTCACTCTTCTCTTCTGCAGGCTAAACAATCCCAGTTCCCTCAGCCTCTCCTCATAAGTCATGTGCTCCAGCCCCCTAATCATTTTTGTTGCCCTCCGTTGGACTCTTTCCAATTTATCCACATCCTTTTTGTAGTGTGGGGCCCAAAACTGGACACAGTACTCCAAATGAGGCCTCACCAGTGCCGAATAGAGGGGAATAATAACGTCCCTCGATCTGCTGGAAATGCCCCTACTTATACAGCCCAAAATGCCGTTAGCCTTCTTGACAACAAGGGCACACTGTTGACTCATATTCAGCTTTTCGTCCACTGTAACCCCTAGGTCCTTTTCTGCAGAACTGCTGCCCAGCCATTCGGTCCCTAGTCTGTAGCAGTGCATGGGATTCTTCCGTCCTAAGTGCAGGACTCTGCACTTGTCCTTGTTGAACCTCATCAGATTTCTTTTGGCCCAATCCTCTAATTTGTCTAGGTCCCTCTGTATCCTGTCCCTACCCTCCAGCGTATCAACCACTCCTCCCAGTTTAGTGTCATCTGCAAACTTGCTAAGGGTGCAGTCCACACCATCCTCCAGGTCGTTGATGAAGATATTGAACAAAACCGGCCCCAGCACCGACCCTTGGGGCACTCCACTTGATACCGGCTGCCAACTAGACATGGAGCCATTGATCACTACCCGTTGAGCACGACCATCCAGCCAGTTTTCTATCCACCTTACCGTCCATTCATCCAGCCCATACTTCTTTAACTTGCTGGCAAGAACACTGTGGGAGACTGTATCAAAAGCTTTGCTAAAGTCAAGAAATAGCACATCCACTGCTTTCCCCTCATCCACAGAGCCAGTTATCTCATCATAGAAGGCAATTAGGTTAGTCAGGCATGACTTGCCCTTGGTGAATCCATGCTGACTGTTCCTGATCACTTTCCCCTCCTTTAAGTGGTTCAGAATTGATTCCTTGAGGACCTGTTCCATGATTTTTCCAGGGACTGAGGTGAGACTGACTGGCCTGTAGTTCCCCCGATCTTCCTTCTTCCCTTTTTTAAAGATGGGCACTACATTAGCTTTTTTCCAGTCATCCGGGACCTCCCCCAATTGCCATGATTTTTCAAAGATAATGGCCAATGGCTCTGCAATCACATCGGCCAACTCCTTTAGCACCCTCGGATGCAGTGCATCCGGCCCCATGGACTTGTGTTTGTCCAGCTTTTCTAAATAGTCCCGAACTACTTCTTTCTCCACAGAGGGCTGGTCACCTCCTCCCCATACCGTGCTGCGGAGTGCAGCTGTCTGGGAGCTGCCCTTGTCTGTGAAGACAGAGGCAAAAAAAGCATTGAGTACACTAGCTTTCTCCACATCCTCTGTCACAAGGTTCCCTCCCTCATTCAGCAAGGGGCCCACACTTTCCTTGACTTTCTTCTTGTTGCTAACATACCTGAAGAAACCCTTCTTGTTACTCCTAATATCTCCAGCTAGCTGCAACTCCAAGTGTGATTTGGCCTTCCTAATTTCACTCCTGCATGCCTGAGCAATATTTTTATACTCCTCCCTGGTCATTTGTCCAATCTTCCACTTCTTGTAAGCTGCTTTTTTGTGTTTAAGACGAGCAAGGATTTCACTGTTAAGCCAAGCTGGTCGCCTGCCATATTTACTTTTCTTTCTACACGTCGGGATGGTTGGTTCCTGCAACCTCAATAAGGTTTCTTTAAAATACAGCCAGCTTTCCTCGACTCCTTTCCCCCTCATGTTATTCTCCCAGGGGACCTTGCCCATCAGTTCCCTGAGGGAGTCGAAGTCTGCTTTTCTGAAGTCCAGGCTCTGTATTCTACTGCTCTCCTTTCTACCTTGTGTCAGGATCCTGAACTCGACCATCTCATGGTCACTGCCTCCCAGGTTCCCATCCACTATTGCTTCCTCTACTATTTCTTCCCTGTTTGTGAGCAGCAGGTCAAGAAGAGCTTTTTCCCCTAGTTTGTTCCTCCAGCACTTGCACCAGGAAATTGTCCCCTACACTTTCCAAAAACTTCCTCGATTGTCTGTGGACCGCTGTATTGCTCTCCCAGCAGATGTCGGGGTGATTAAAGTCACCCATGAGAACCAGGGCCTGTGATCTAGTAACTTCTGTTAGTTGCTGGTAGAAAGCCTCGTCCACCTCATCCGCCTGGTCTGGTGGTCTGTAGCAGACTCCCACCACGACATTACCCTTGTTGCTCACACTTCTCAATTTAATCTAGAGACTCTCAGGTTTTTCTGCAGTTTCATACTGGAGCTCTGAGCAGTCATACTGCTCTCTTACATACAACGCAACTCCCCCACCTTTTCTGCCCTGCCTATCCTTCCTGAACAGTTTATATCCATCCATGACAGTACTCCAATCGTGTGAGTTATCCCACCAAGTCTCTGTTATTCCAATTACATCATAATTCCTTGACTGTGCCAAGACTTCCAGTTCTCCCTGCTTGTTCCCCAGGCTTCTTGCATTTGTGTATAGGCATTTAAGATAACTCACCGATCGTCCTGCTGTCCCAGTATGGGGCAGGAGCCCTCCCCTCTTGCACTCACTTGTGCTTCCTCCTGGTATCCCACTTCCCCACTTACCTCGGGGCTTTGGTCTCCTTCCCCCGGTGAACCTAGTTTAAAGCCCTCCTCACTAGGTTGGCCAGCCTGCTTCCAAAGATGCTCTTCCCTCTCTTCGTCAGGTGGAGCCCGTCTCTGCCTAGCACTCCTTCTTCTTGGAACACCATCCCATGGTCAAAGAATCCAAACCCTTCTCTCCGACACCATCTGCGTAGCCATTCGTTGACTTCCACGATTCGATGGTCTCTACCCCGGCCTTTTCCTGCCACCGGGAGAATGGACGAGAACACCACTTGCGCCTCAAACGCCTTTATCCTTCTTCCCAGAGCCACGTAGTCTGCAGTAATACGCTCAAGGTCATTCTTGGCAGTATCATTGGTGCCCACGTGGAGAAGCAGGAAGGGGTAGCAATCTGAGGGCTTGATGAGTCTCGGCAGTCTCTCCGTCACATCACGAATCCTAGCCCCTGGCAAGCAGCACACCTCTCGGTTTTCCCGGTCAGGGTGGCAGATAGATGACTCAGTCCCCCTGAGGAGAGAGTCCCCGACCACCACCACCCTCCTCCTCCTCTTGGGAGTGGTGGTCGTGGGACCCCCATCCCTAGGACTGTGCATCTCATGCCTTCCAATCAGTGGAGTCTCCTTCTGCTCTGTTCCCTCAGATGCATCATTCACTCCACTCTCTGCACTAGTGCCTGTGGAGAGAACATGAAAACGGTTGCTCATCTGAATATGCGTTTCTGGTACATGGACTTGTCTCATACTCTTTCCTCTTCTGGAGGTCACATGCCGCCAATTATCCTCGCTGGTCTTCTGTCCCCGCTGCGCAGCCTGCTCTGAATCCTCACAACACTGCGCCCGCTGAAGCCTATCCTGACGTCTATCCAGGAACTCCTCATTTTCTTTTATGGAACGCAGGGTTGATACTCGTTTCTCCAGACCTTGAATCTTCTCCTCCAATATGGAGATCAGCTTGCACTTTGTACAGACAAAGTCGCTTCTATCCTGTGGAAGAAAGACAAACATGGCACATCCTGTGCAGGTCACGACAGCGGATCGCTCAGCATCCATAGTCCCTTCCTTCGAAGAGTTTAAAGTAGTACAGGGTGCCTCATCGGTTGTGCCTATCCTCTACACTCTATTGGCTCCATCAGTATCTCCAGTTGAACCAGAGTCCACCTTTTGCTCTTTGGATGAGTTGGAACCAGGGGAAGAACTGCCCTTACCATATCGCTCCTATGCACCATCCATGGTAACAACTGCCTCCTCAGCCACTGGTAACCCATGCTGTGGGAACCCCCACAACCTCTTATGAATCAGGCCTATTGGCCATATTGGGATCCCTGCAGGCATAATATTCACACCCTGCCCCCCCCCCCCCCTTGGAAACCACCCGATCTGTGAGAACAATCACCTGCTTCCCTCTTGAAGGATCATTCCAGCAGGTCCATAGATTTGATGGTGGAGGAAAAACTTTATAGCCCAGTCCCAGTGGTCCTGCTGTAACTGGCAAGATTCCCTTCCTCCTCACCAGATGAGGCGGTGACTGCATCATTTCCTTCCCTACCGGATGACTTCACATAATTCCAGAAGCTTTTGCGGAGCGTTGCAGGGGAAGTCCAAATTCCATTAGAATAGATCCAAGACTCCCAGCATCAGCTTTGGATATTCTTCACACCTCAGGACCAGCAAGAATAGCATTACCAATTAATGAAGCCATACTGGAGCCAGCCAGGAGAGTATGGCATATCCCTGCCACATGCACATCTACCCTAAAGGAGTGGAGAAGCACTACTGTGTTCCGGCCAAAGGGTCTGAATTCCTTTTCTCCCATCTAGCACTGAATTCCTTAGTAGTCCAGGCTGCTGCAGAAAGGGCAAAATAGCAATACCCTTGATCTACACCTGCTGATAACGAAAGGAAATGTGTCTGCCCTAAAAGATCTAAAGTCTTCTTTCAGGAATTGTAAGCTGAAGATAATTTACTATCAGGCATTACTGGGTAAGTATGACTTCCTGAATTACAGTACATTCAAGGAATTTGCTGATAGCCTTCCATAAAAAGATTGTAGTTGTTTTCAGGCCCTTATTGATAAATGGAAGCTCGTCCCCAGAACTGCCTTCCTATCTGTAGTAGATGCAGAGGATACTTTCTCCAGGGCCATGGCTACAACTGTAGTCCTGCATAGAGGGTCTTGGCTCCATTCTTCTGGTTTATACCACCATTGAAGACCTTCCTTTTGATGAATCCCATCTTTCTGACCAGAGGACAGATGATTCATTACATACACTAAAGGACTCCAGCAGTACCCTTTGCTCATTGGGCATATACGCTCTGGTCCCGAAATTAAATTTCCATCATTAGCCCATCCACCCACCTTTGCAGGTCATCTCAATACTATCCACAGAGACCTTATGAACCCTCACATTGACATCAAAAGACTCCGAGGTCTTGCTTTTATGAGCCCCCTTTGCAGGATTCAACCTCCCAGACCCAACCTCAAGTCAAGAGGTATTTTTGACATGAGCCCGAGAGCCACCACCCACTCAGCCTACCACCTCATGACCCTTCTATTCCCTTTGGGGGTTGTTTAGTGCTTTTTTCCTCCATGCTTGGAGTGCAATAATGGACAAATGGGGGGTGAATGTCATCCACCATAGCTATATGATCGCATTTGTAACTCTACCTCCTCCAAAAAAAACCCTCTCCATTCTCCCTTCTGGGACCACTCTCAACAGTGTACTCATGCAAGAGGTACACTCCTTATTGCAATGGGGAGCAATAGAACACGTTCCTCCAGAATATCAAGTAACAGGATTCTACTTAACTTACTTCCTGAGACCCAAGAAGAAGGGTGGATGCAGACCAAAATTTATCCTCAACCCCACCCAATCTCTGGACTTCATCCAGGCTACCATGAGCTCTGTCACAGCATGAGCTTACTTGCCTATGGACAGATTTCAGACAATGAACAACATCATAACTCACATCATGAGCAACGCTTAGCTACTGACCAGGACTTGCCTGTCCCTCCTTGGCTACAGGGCTTTGTGCACCTATGTGACCCCCTTCTCATGACTCCATGTCTGCTGCCTTCAGACATGGCTCCAGTCCATTTACTTACCAAACCATGACTCTATGCACTTCATGCTATCCCTGCCAAGGTGCAGTCATCCCTGCGATGGTGGACGGACCTACATCATGTATGCATGGGAGTTCCCTTTCTTCCCTACTCCCCAAACAAGATGGTCATCAGACACATCCCTGTTAGGCTGGGGAGCCCATATGGACAACCACATGACACAAGGAGCGTGGACACCCCAGGAATCCAGGATGCACATAATTATCTTTAGACGCGACAAAGGGTCCTGTGGCACCTTATAGACTAACAGAGGTATTGAAGCATAAGCTTTCGTGGGTGAATACCCACTTCTTCAGATGCAACATAATTATCTTGGAGCTCCAAGCTGTAAGAAGGGCATGTGAATCCTTTCTTCTGTTCATTTGCTCCCATCACGTCCTCATCATGTCGGACAGCACTACCGCTGTTTTCTATAACAAAGGGGGAACAAGATGTGCTGCTGTATGCGCAGAGGTGGTCAGTCTCTGGAACTGGTGCATCTATCCCCCTGGGACGCTGAATAGAACCGTGGACTCGCTCAGCAGACACTTTGTGATTGACCATGGGTGGGAACTTCATGATTCATGGTACACGACATCTTTGCACGATGAGGACCCTGACCAGAGACACACATTCTCACTTCCCAGATGAACAGCAAATGCTCCAAGGGAGCCCTCGGCCATCATTCCCAGGGCAATGCTCTCCTATTCTCCTGGTCAGATCAACTCCACTATGCCTTCCCTCCACTACCACTTCTGCCTCAAGTACTGCACAAGATCCAACAAGACAGAGTGACAGTCATTCCGATTGCCTCCTACTGGCCAAGATAGTTCTGGTTTCCCAATCCCCTCTGCATGTCATCCTGTCCACTGATTCCCATCCCATATTTCCCCAATCTGCTACTCTCTCAGTACAACGGCAAGATCAGGCATACCACACACTGAGGTGGAGTGTCTGTGGATTGGTATTTGGATGGACACCTGCTTTAGAACAGATGTGCTAACTGGCTATACAAGACATTCTCTCCAGCAGCAGGAAGGACTCCACTGGGCAAAGCTATGGAGCTAAGTGGAGATGTTTCTTGTCTTGGACACAATAGAAAGGGGTTTTACCAGAAACAGCAGGAATTTTCCTCATCCTGGACTGTGTCCTTTTCTTAAAGTCATTGGGTCTTGCCCTCAGCTCTTTGAGAGTGCACCTGGTGGCAGTTAACGCATTCCACTCTCCAGTGAAAGGTATTGGTCTTTACATACCTGCTAACTGCTATGCTTTGAAAGGGCCTTCTTAGAACTTTCATATTCCTCCAAACGATTGCACCTCAATGGAATCCGAGTCTGGTGTTCTCAGTTTCAACAAAGACCCTCTTTTAGCCATTAGCGTTGTGCTGCATGTCCCTCCTTTCCATGAAAGTCGTCTTCCTTGTTGCTATCGCTTCCGTGAGGAGGATCAGTGAATTCAGAGCTACGATGGTGGACCTGCCATTCACAGTATTCCACAAGGATAAAGTCTCTCCCTATGTCTACACCCTATTTTTTATTTTTATTTTAACCAAAGGTGGTCTAGTTTTACATCAACCAATCCATTCACTTACCTGGTTTCTCCTGAAACTGCACGCATATGCAGAAGAATGTCCACTCCATTCCCTCGACATCCACTGAGCTCTGGTTTTGTTCTCTGTAGGTAGAAGGCCAATCAGGGAGTGCCCTAGACTGTTGCAGTAGCAGAGAGACTTAGGGGGACTGGCCATCTCCACCCAGAGAATCTCCAAATGGATTACTGATTGTCTTAAACTTGGCTACCAGCTGTTGGGCCTCTCTCCACCCACAGGTGTGTGGGCTGACTCCATGAGAGCTCAGGTTACGATCACACCCTCCCTGCATACGTTAGAGCAGTCATGTGGAGTTCTGTGCAAACCTTTGCAGTATGCTGTGCCTTGGTGCAGGACTCGGTGGATGCCTCATTCGGGATAGTGGTTCTCCACACAATCATTCCATTTTCATCCTTGCAGCTTCCTCCAATTTAGGTACTGCTTGTTAATCACCCTCATTACAGTATACAGGAATACAGTAGGGACTGTCACTCGAAGAAGAGATTACTTCTCTAACTGGAGGTTTCTTCAAGATGTGTTGTCTTTATCTGTGTTCCACTTCCTGACCTCCTTCCCCTTTGCTTTGAATCTGTCAGACATGATGAGTCTGTCCCTCCCTTAATTGCCTTGGACAGAAATACGAGGCGAGCCAGGGTGCATGTACAGACCAACAGACACTACTTTCAAATTCTCTGACTCTGGGCTCATGGCGCACATGCGTAACCCTCCGTGTAATACAGATAGAGACCACACCTCTTGAAGAACCTCCAGTTACAGGTAAGTAACCTCCTCATCTTAATGCTTCAAAACAAAATAATTTGTTAAAGGCAAACTATGATGGAACTACTTCTTTTATTTTTTCTTATGAATACATCATGAGAGATCAACATATGTCCTGGACAATTTTTGAGGGTTTTTTCCTGTATTTTTTTTAAACTAGAAATATTGGATTTTCTCTTGTCTTCTAGAGGACCTTTGCAAGATCTTTGGAGGGCCTGAGTAATGACATCATACTTGTTTTTCAGTTCATGCTTAAGCTGTTGGGAGGGCAGTGTGTCCAGATTTCATGAAATCTGTCCTAAATGAAAACTGCCCTTCATGTCCTAAATTCATGAAATCTGTGGTTAGGGAGATCTTAGCCATCCCCTCCCACAACATGCTCTTTTTTAAAAAGTATTTTAGAAAGCAGTGAGTCCAAAAAGGACTTGGGTGTCCTGGTGGATAATCAACTAAACTAGCTCATAGTAAGATGCTGTGGTTAAGAGGTGTGATGTGATTATTGAATGTATAAGCAGAATATTTAACAGAAATAAGGATGTGTAATTAACACTGGATACAGCATTAGGGAGACCATTGCTAGAATACTGGGTCAGTTCTGGTGTCCACACTTTAAAAAGGATGTGGACAAACTGGAAAGGGATCAGAAAAGAGATACAAAAATTTGAGCTTTGGAAACCTCCTTTACAGTAAGACTAAAGAAGCCAAATCTAGTTAGTGTTTTTTTTTTTTTTCTTTTTTCAAGAGGAGGTTATGGAGTTTTAATCTGAAGCTAGGCAACTTCAGACTAGAAATAAGGGGTGTGTGTGTGTGTGTGTGTGTGTGTTTTAACAGTGAGTAATTAGGCATTAGAACAACTTTTATCTAGGGGATGTGGTGGATTCTTCATTACCTTGAAGTATTTATGTCAAGACTGGATGTCCTTTTTCTAAAAGATATGCTGTAGCTCAGCCAGAAGTTGTGGGCTAGATGCATAATTTATTTGGTGAAATTCTGTCGTGTGTTATGCATGAGATCAGACTAGATCAGTGGTTCTCAAACAGGGGTACACATACCTCAGGGGGGTATGCAGAGGTCTTCCAGGGGGTACGTTAACTCATCTAGATGTTTGCTTAGTTTTACAACAGCCTACATTAAAAGCACTAGCGAAGTTAGTACAAACTAAATTTCATACAAGGACTTGTTACGATTGTATATACTGAAGGGTAAGTACAATATTTATATTCATAAGAATGGCGATACTGTGTCAGACCAAAGGTGCTGATAGTGAGGCTTACTGATTCTGCTGAGTGAGCAGGATTCCATTTTCTGTTACCATCAGTTGTAGGCTGAATGAGGTATTGTCTAATTCCCATCAGCTCAGCTGGAGCTTTGTGTCAGCTCCTGTTTGGACTTCCGCAGATGTTTCTCTCCAGCTTCTTTTTCTGTTTCATTGGTGACCTCATGCAGTTGGCTGGGAGTGACCATTTGGACTGGAAATATCTTGGAATGTGCATATAGAGCTGTATTTTCTGAGCAGTGGGTGAAGGATGGGGGAGGATTGGAATAGAGTACCACCATCTTTTCCTCGTTCTGAATACTTTCCTTATGACTCATTGGAAATAGTAATGAAAAGCAGAAAGGGAACTGAGTAGCAGCAGCTGTTTGCACTGAATTAAATTTAGAGTAGCATTTGTTTTGGTTTTAGTTTTTTATGGTGGTGTGGATGGGGCATGTGGCAGAACATCGTACTCAATGAAAAGGGAGAGGAACTATACATAGTAGTAAACTTTGTCCGGGTCTATCAGATTTGCCATATTGATTCTTGACTTTCAGGCTTTAAGATTTTGTGGTACTTCTTTGTATGATAAATGTAACTATGGTGCTGAGAGATTGTGCGAATTGTGCTCTACTTGTTCCACCTTGCCTTCTGAGTAACCATGTGGGTTACTCAGAAGGCAGAACATCGTACTCAATGAAAAGGGAGAGGAACTATACATAGTAGTAAACTTTGTCCGGGTCTATCAGATTTGCCATATTGATTCTTGACTTTCAGGCTTTAAGATTTTGTGGTACTTCTTTGTATGATAAATGTAACTATGGTGCTGAGAGATTGTGCGAATTGTGCTCTACTTGTTCCACCTTGCCTTCTGAGTAACCAGTTGAGCCAATTCTGCCTCTTTCTAATGGTCAGTGATTAAGGCAATTAGCTGTTACAATAAGATGCTTTTGTTTAGAAGGTGTTGAATGTATAATAATTCTATTTCCAAGAATTACGGGCTTAGAATTTGTTTGACTATTTCTCCCTGCCTCTGGGGCAGCATTTTTGGCAAATACAGCACACATGGTAGAGTTGATGCTAGGGAGGGAAAGCAGTCAAGTTCATATTCACCAACTGTTGGCACAGGCAGTGGGACTACAAAGAAGGCATTTAATTATTTTTAAAGGAGAAAATGAAGTTGGATCTGAGACTATAGAGGCATGCTTTAGTTCAACCATAAATTGTAAGGGTAGATGCCTGAATCACTGGGTGAAATCTGTAGCCAGTGTTATGCAGGAGGTCAGACTAGATGATCATAACGGTCTCTCTTGGCCTCAATCTATGAATTATAGAAGTCTGTGTGGCAGGTAATGAGACCCTTTCAGGGTTTTTCTGCTTTGTACATTGTTTTCTTCTTGGTTAATTGTGAAGCCAACAGGTTCCACGAAAATTGTCTACTTGTCTGAGACAGTAGCTCTCTTCCTCTCTCCTGTCCAAAGATTTTTGCTGAGACTCTCAAGTGCCTTCCCATTCTGTCTCCTTTTGCTCATCTTCTGAGCTGGTGTTTCAGTATTTTGTTTGGTGCGGTAGTTTAGACCTATGCTCTGAGAGCTGTAGTTATGTTAAAACAACAATAATTTTGGGTCCTGGCACTTCCCCTAGGATTCCTGTGCTGCTATCTGATTATGCTTTAGCAGCAAGTATGGATACAGGACAGGCAGTTTTCTGTAGAGAATTGCCTCTTCAGATCAGATGTGTGCATCTACTGAGAGTCCCATGCCAAGTGAAATAAAGACCGTTGTGACTATGGTCTATTATAGAATTTAGCACAGATTGTTCAGATCCGCAGAAGCCTTTACTGCTTTCTACATGGTTCTGGGACCCATCCCATAGGGATGAGGTAGTGCTTCCAAAAGAAGTAGATGGTTGTGGTACACATAGGTACCAGTGATGTAGAGAAAGGTAGAACAGAGGTCCTGCAAGCCAGATTTAGGCTGCAAGATAAGAGATTTAAAGTCCAGGTCCTCCATGGTAGCATTCTCTGAAATTCTTCCAGTTTCACATGCTCTCTGCCAGTTAGGCAGAATTCCAGGGTCTTAATGCATGAATGAGACAATGGTGGTGGGAGGAGGGATTTAGGTTTATTAGGAACTGGGGAACCTTTTGGGAAAGGAGCAACTTATACAGGAAGGACGGGCTCTACCTAATTTGAAATGGAACCAGATTGCTGGCATGTACAATTAAAAAGGTTGTAGAGGAGTTTTTAAACTAAAGGCTGGGGAGAGCTGACTGGTGTGGAGGAGCACATGTTTCAGACGGAGATATCCCTTAGGGGAGGACTTATTAAAGGGGATGCTCTATATCCTAGTAAAGATGAGAGAGGATAGAAGTTGATAAAGTACAGGTCAGAGCTGAAAAGAACAGTCGAGTGAAAGAGTCCCATTGAATTACATCACATGAAGGCAGACACCTAAATATTGACAGATTTTATAAGTGCTTGTACTGTATACGTATACTAGAAGTCTAAATACTAAAATGGATTAACTTGATTGCCTGGTATTAGACAGCTATTGCCAGTACTATACTAGCTGGTGTTCCTCAATTTGTTTGCGGTAGCTTGGCACTGCACTCTGTAGGACCAACATGAATATGCTCTAGGAATTATTTTGGGGAAGGTCTGTGGCCTATATACCTCTATACAGGAGTTAAGACTAGATGATCACAATGGTCCTTTCTGGCCTTTGAATCTATGAATGTCCAATAATGTTTGAAATACTGGATTTTGGAGCTGGTTCTTGGTGCTGGACACTAGATGAGATTGGGGGAAGTCCATTGATATAAATTTAACTAGATATTGCCCCTAGCATGGGCAGACCTGGTGGAGAAGCAGGGAAAGACAGTTGTTTTTTTTCAAGGAGAGAGAAGAAACCTCTTTCTGTCTTTGTATTTTGTTAGGTAGAATGTGTGGTTATTCAGAGTCTCACTCCTGCATAGCTTGTCATTTTTAGTTTGAATTGAGTTGCTGGTTATTGGTTACTCCTGGATCAGTTTTGGCTTCTAGCTGACAGTTTCATTGTGATCACTGAAGTTCAGCTTGGGAAATTTTCTCCTGCAAATGAATTGGTGCCAGATTCTCACTGGAGTTTCTGTTGCTGCAGCTGTGTGTTTCAGATGCTGTGCAGAGCTGCAGCAGGAGAAAGCTAGAATTAGTTACCCATTGACAGGAAGTCATTTTGAAGCAAAGATTCTCACCATTTTCTCATTTCCTCACCAGGGTGCTGTCTTTAACTCCTTTAGGAGAGGCCTGTCTTTGGTGGTAGGTTCAGGTTTGTTTGGAGCTCTTCTATCCCAAAACACACTTCTTAGCTGTGTGTATGGGAAACCTCATTCTCCTGCCTTTTGCCTTCTCTCCAGATTACTAGAAGAGGAAAAGACAAACTCTTCTCTGTCCCTACTTCCCAACTCCTTCTGTCTCAATTCTACATTCTAAATAAAGGCTTTAAAGAGACCATTAGATTCTGGAGAAGTGGGTGAGTTTCAGCAGCTAGAAAGGGAGTCTGGGCTTGTTATTTTTCATAGATTTTAAGACTGGAAGAAACCATTATGATCATCCAACCTGACTTTCTGTAAAACACAGTCGTCAAACTTTCACAAAGTGATTTCTGCATTGAGCCCAAAACTTCTGGGAAGAGTGATTAAATCAAGGTAATTTAAAATAATTTAAAACTGTTAATGATTGAAATCATATTGGGGCTTTGTAAAACTAATTAAAAAATTTGTGCTATTGCAACTCTAACATTTTAATTAAATTATAATGCCTGTTTGTAGAATGCCACTCATTTGAATTTTACAAAACTGCTATAGACATAAAACAAAATATTGAAAATTAAGGCTGTGATCCTGCACATATTTAAGCAGGTATACAACTTTACTTACATGAATAATCCCCCTGGACCTTGACTTCAGTGGGACTATTCATGCTTAAATGGGGTTAATGATACTGGCCTCCTTTGTAAAGCTCTTTGAGGTCTATTGATGAAAAGCACTTTGTAAGAACTAGGTATTAAAGTTAAGCATATCCGTAAGTGTTTGTAGCATCAAGGTCTAAAATTGTTTTTATGGAAAAACATTTATAATATGAAAAAAAATAAAACTCAGGACAAAATTGTCAAAGCCTATATTTAGGTACCTAAGGGTGGGATTTTCAAAAGCTTCTAAAGTGACTTAAGAGCACAAGTCCTATCAGCATCAAATTGGAAATCCTGATAGAAGTATTCCAGGTTTTTTGACTTGTGGACATTCTGTCTATGGGAAGGTGGTGTTGGTTGCAAATGTAGCCTGGGCTATCTGCAATTTTGAGTTTTGGTGTATGTTCTCATAGGATGTTAATGAGGCCCTGGACTTGTTTTCTAGCATAGATGAGCCACTTTAAATGTGAAATTTAGCAAGAAAAATCTCTGCAAAATCTGAAATTCTACTAACAGGAAATTTAATTAAAGAAACGAGCAAACCATCCACTTCATTAGTTGAAGACTGTAAAATAGAAAAAGTAAAGAACTAATATGTAAATTTAAAAAATCTGATTTTAAATAATATATATTAGGAGCATTGGCAGCAGATCTAGGGAAGTGATTATTCCCCTCTATTCGGCACTGGTGAGGCCACATCTGAAGTATTGCTTCCAGTTTTGGGCCCCCCCACGACAGACAGGATGTGGACCATTTGGAGAGAGTCCTGCGGACGGCAATGAAAATGACTAGGGGGCTGGGGCACATGACTTACGAGGAGAGGCTGAGGGAACTGGGCTTGTTTAGTCTGCAGAAGCGAAGAGTGAGGGGAGATTTGATAGCAGCCTTCAACTACCTGAAGGGGGGTTCCAAAGAGGATAGAGCTTGGCTGTTCTCAGTGGAGACAGATAACAGATCAAGGGCAATGGTCTCAAGTTGCCATGCAGAAGGTCTAGGTTAGATATTAGGAAACGCTATTTCACTAGAAGGGTGGTGAAGCACTGGAATGGGTTACCTAGGGTGGTGGTGGAATCTCCATCCTTAGAGGTTTTTAAGGCCAGTCTTGACAAAGCACTGGCTGGGATGATTTAGTTGGTGTTGGTCCTGCTTTGAGCAGGGGATTGGACTAGATGACCTGACATCACTACATGGATGTCCAGCTGATAACTTAAGATCAGTATGACCACAACTGAGCTTTTGATCTTTCTCCCCCCTGCTCCTCCCAAGCCTTACCCTCTCCCACATGTCTCTGCACCATCCTCCTCCTAGTCACTCAGGCCTGTAATCTGGGAGTCATCTTTCTCATCTGCCCTCTCTTGACACAGAGATGAAGGCTATATCCAGGTCTTGCAGCTTTCTATCCACATAACATTTCAAAGATTTAACCTTTTTCTCTCTACCTAGACTGCCAAGGCTGTTCAAGCCTCATCATTTCATGACTCAGCTATCTCCTTCTCTCTGGCCTTGACACTTCCCATATTGGCCCTCAAGTCCATTCAAAACACAGCTGCAAGGATCATCTTCCTACCTTGTCACATCATTACCCCCTCTTTGCCTCCATCCAGTGGCTGCTTCTCCTCCTCCACTGCATCAAATACAAGCTCCTTATCCTTGCATTTATGGTCCTTCCTGGGTTAGCTGAACCCTTTCTATTAGGTCTACTACTAATTTATCAAGCTGTCAGCCTCTACCTTTGCTTGACCATTGACAACAGTCTTGATCATTTGCCTTATTGCTTGTCCCTAAAACATCTCTGCACATTTTCCCACGCAGTCCTTGATGCATGGGAAAAACGCTGCAAACAGTAAAATTTGGAGAGCTGCTACTTTATGCTCTAAGTTCTTTCTTAAAATCTACCTCTGCCGTGGTGCCTACAAATCTCATCTGTATGGCATTGGTTTTGTACTTTGTCAAGCACAGTAGGGCTCTGACCTGTTAATGGGTTTCCTAGATGCTACTGTGATTTAAACGATTAATAATAATAATAATCCTATCCGGCTGCTGCAGAAGACTGCTCTGCCTGGCTGAGGGAGAGGAAGGGCATTCCCTATTTTTCTGAATATGTGGGTGCACTTAAATTTCTAGTGGCTTGGGAGATTACTGGTTCAATTGCTATTACTCATGTTAAAGTATAAGGAATCTCTCCAACTAGTAGAATCTCTCAAAGTTGAAGGCCTTGTTTAAATGGTGGGAGAACACCTGTTCGTTCCAGAAGTGATTGTTCTGTGTGGCCACATTGAGATTATTTTGCCTGTGAACATCTTTGTGACATAGGCTAGTAGGGGCAAAACATTGAAGCAGATTTGGATCATATCCATTGTATGTATCCTGTGTCTGAAGCAGTGTGGGAACTACATCCACTTACTGTTAAATTAGTGCTGTGTCCTTTGCTTTGGACTATACATTCAAGCCATATGGAAATTGCAACTACTGAAGAATATTGAGACCCACTTCTTAGCCCAGGTCTACACTAACCCCCCCCCGTCGAACTAAGATACGCAACTTCAGCTACGTTAATAACGTAGCTGAAGTCGAAGTACCTTAGTTCGAACTTACCTGTGGTCCAGATGCGGCGCGCAGGCTCCCCCGTCGACTCCGCCTACTCCACTCGTCGAGCTGGATTACCAGCGTCGACGAGGGAGCACTTCCTGGTTCGATTTATCGCGTCTTGACAAGACGCGATAAATCGAACCCAGAACATCAATCCCGCGCCTCCGACGTGACGGGTAAGTATAGACATACCCTTAGTGGTGTTTCATGCACAGAGCATGTTACACCTGTGCTTTGTTTTTAGCTACCAGTTGATTTCTGAGTGAAGTTAAGCTATTGGACCTGATCTATAAGGTTATAAATGGCTAGGGTATTTGTTACCTGGAGACCTTCTCCACTTGTGATTCTGTGGCTATTGTGGTCATCTGAGCTTCCCTAGCTGATGATCTAGTATCAATGGACTGGGCTGGCAACAGTGCAGTCCCAGCCACCCTATTTGTTTGCCCGCAATCTAGATTTTGGAAGATGCATTTGCTCTTCCAGGCTTTGCTTTGTTTATGGAAGAAGGGGTTGATTAGATAGTTGAATGATGGCCTGAAGGGATCAGGAAGGGATTCCTCCCAATGTATTCTGTTTGAATCTTTTTTTGTGGTTTTTTTTGTTTTGTTTTGTTTTATTACCTCCTTTCTCTGAAGCATCAGGGATGAGACCACAGCTGGAGATGGGACATTGGATGGGATGGGCCAGGGATCTTAGGTGGCACCAAGCAGTCTGTCTCTCAAATGTTTGGTTGTCTGGTTCTTGCTCACATGCTCAGGGTCTAACTTATCACCACATATGGGGTTGAGAAGGAATTTCCTCTCAGATCAGATTGGTAGTGACCTTGAGTGGGGTTTTGCCTTCCTCTGACGGCTGTGGGTCACATGCCAGATTATCCGGGTATTTCCCTGCTGTTGCAGGTGCCTCCTGCATTGGTGCACCTCAGTCCCTTCTATCCGCTGCCTGTGGCACATAATAATCTAGTCCAGGGGTTCTCACATTTTTCCTAAATTTCCTAAATAAGTTGAGGAAAAACAAATACATATGCACATGTCCAAATCATTATTTATGTAAGGGTTTTTTTGCAGACTCAATAATAAAAATGTACAGTTGTCTATTTACTGGATCTAAACAGAATAGAGACATAAATAAGCTGACTTGCATGTTCTTGTCGTTTTTTTTTTTTTTTTTTTAATATATCATTGTTTCTTTCTTTTGCTTTCTTGGTTGCTTTTGTGTCTCCCAAAGGGAGCAGGGCACAACCCCTGCTGACAGCCCTTGAGGAGGGGCTGCTGCTTTGCGCAACCCCCCCCCCCCCCCCCCCAATCAAGGACCAGGAGGCTATGGCTGCAAGAAAAGCTGCTGGTGGCCACGTGTGAGAAACACTGGTCTAGTTTCCTGTGGACTGTAACATTTGGTCTAGTTTCAGTCTAGCGTACGGCTGCTGGGTGGTGGTAGGATATACTGGCGATGATCTGGTGCTCTCTTCTGGCCTTAAACTCTCTGATTTTTATGGAATTCATTTTGTAATCTGGAGGAGTTTGTTTGTTTTACTATTTATTTACTTAGGAAGTATTAAGAGGTTTACAAATCCTTTGTATGTAAATATCAAACAAAACAATAATTGCCATAGCAAGCTTTTGTTTAAAGAGATATTATACAGTAACATAGTCATCAGATTGCTTTAACCGAATGTTGACATATTACAGAGGGGGCATCATTACAATATGTCATGTCATTTCTACTGATTTTATTAAATGGAGTGTAATTTCTGATTGCACATATTAAACAGACCAGGTATGTCTACTGAATATTAATATTACAAAAAATTGGATAGGTGTGTTTTTTGCAGGTGACCAAATATCTAAATAGTTGTTTGGCTTCTGTCTATTTTGCTGGGCACATGATGTACTGGGGAGTATTTTTAGAGGTCTATTCTCCTCCCCCCCCCCCCCCCCCCCCCATGTCAGCTAGACATGGTTTGATTTTGTTTGTGTGTGATTTTTGTAACAAACTTGGGGAATTTTGGTAAAATTGAAAAATCTAAAGAAGAAATAACTGAATTTTCCTGCTTTGGATTCTCTGCTTCTGCATGAAAAGGTTAAAATGTGTAGTAACTACTGCTTTTCATGGCACTAGGTGTGCCACTTTGCCGCCTCCAGTTCTTGGCAGCCTGCCTGGAATGTTGCAGACTAGGAAGAGTGGAAAGCCAACACTGAAGCTTGTTTTTACTTGATGGTAGCTGCAGAGGGTGGGGGAGATTGTAAATTAGACATTCCCTTTGCTGGATCCCCTGGGACCTAGATAATGAACTGCTTATTATGCTCTTCCCTCAAGAAGCTGTGAATGGAAGTTTGTCCCATCTCAAGAATCCAGGAGTGGGAATTTGCAGTTCTGCATGGCCACTTGTCTATAGGGAATTCATAGATTCTAAGGACAGAAGGAATCATTGGGATCACTTAGCCTGATCTCCTATATAAGACAGGCCATAGAACTTCCCTAAAATAATTGCTAGAGTAATTTCATTTTAGAAAAACATCCAGTTTTGACATAAAAATTGTAAGTGGTGGAAAATCCACCACAACCCTTAAGAAATTGTTCCAAAGGTTATTTACCTTCACTGTTTAAATTTTTTTGTGTGTGTGCGTGCAATCTGAATTTGTCTAGCTTCAACTTCTGGCCATTGGATCATGTTATACTTTTCTCGGCTAAACTGAAGTGACCACCTTTAAATATTTGTTCCCAATGCAGATACTTATAGACTGTAATCCAGTCACCCCTTAACCAAAAAAAAAGAGAGGGGGAAAAAAAAGGGTAAAAAAGCTCAATTTATTTAGCTTTGAGTCGCTATACAGCATATTTTCTAATCCTTTAATCATTCTCATGGCTCTTCTCTGAACTCTGCCAATTTTTCAACATCCTTCTTGAATTAGATTCATTAATTTCAAGACACACAATGGCTTATTGCTTTTTTGATGTGCTGCATGGGATGGTCTCTTCAGTTGTCCCTTAGATTCAGGAACACAAGAACACTTTGAGCCTTCGTCTGCCAACTATAAATGCACTGAGGCTACTGTGTTAACAGCGTTGTCGTGAAAGGAAGATCAAGTTTTTCTTTAAGTGATTGTCCGCACAGATTCCACTCTTGGTGCATATGTGCCTCTTGTGGATGAGATCAGATTCTTATGAATAGCAGTGTCTTTCGGGGCCGCGTCTGTGGCCTGAGTATCATCTCGTCTCCCATAGCTGAGAGCAGCAGTTCTCAAACTTCATTGCACTGTGACCCCCCCGCCCCCTCCCTTGTGACAACAAAATTTCTACATGACCCCAGGGGCAGGGTGGAATCCAAGCCCCGCCACCCCAGGTGAGAGGTGAGGGGGCCAGAGCCCGAGTGCTGTGCATGTGGGGTAGGGGGCCATGTCTTTCTTCTTTCTTTACCTACCTTTGTATGTTTTGAGCTAACTGTCATGGACCTAACTCTGTCCCCCATCGTCCAACTCCACTAAGCATGCTGAGGAGCCAGGTTGATCTAATTCAGTTTTAATGGTGCTATTCATTCTTTTTCCACTTGCCCTGCTGCTTCAGGATGATGAGCAGTGTGAAATGTCTGATCGATGTCCAGCAGCGTGCACACTCCCTTTAACCACTGATCCAACAAATCCACTACCACGGTCTGATTCCATCATCTTAGGAACCACCGACCCTCTTCCCCCAAACCAACTGATCAAATTATACACCAATTGTTTAGCTCTTGTCAATGCAGTCATATTTTTTTAGTTGGGAATGCCTTCACCCAGTATGAGAATGAGTCTTCTACTGCCTAGCCCTCTCCTGGACAATGCAAGTTCATATAAAGTCCATTTTATTAATAGAAAATGCGCACAGATCCTATGATCTCAAATAGTTTCCCAAACACTTCAATCTAAGCATACTGGTTTAGATAAAACAATCAAACAAATTTATTAATGACAGAAAGATTTTAAGTGATTACAAGTAATGAGGCATAAAGTCAGAATTGATTACAAGAAAATAAAAGGTAAAATGTAATTAATGTCCAACTTAACAAGCTAAATGAATTCAAAGCAAAGGCTTCTGCTGAAGCTCGTGCAATCTTACTGGCTGGATTTCTTTCGGCCAGGATCCCTCCCCCAGGTCAGTGTTACTTTCCTTGTCTTTCAGTTATCTGAACTCAACACATGTTTAAGGCTGTGATTCTTTCACGGAGTTCGCAGATGTCAGATTCCATGACTTTCAGCGACCTCTGACTTCCGCAGCAGCTGGTGCAGCTGATTTCAGGGCTACCCAAGCAGTGGTCCCTGGGGCCAGCTGCTTGGGTGCCCCACGGCCAGCCACACCAGCCGCTGCTGGAGCAATCTGGGGCCAGCTACTCTGGCGGTCCCCAGGGCTAGCCGCACCAACCACTGCTCAGGAGGCCTGGGGCCAGCTGGCTCCAGGGGCCACCCAACCAGTGGCCGGTGAGGCTGGTCCCAGGGACTGCGCAAACACTCCCCGGGGCCAACCCCAGGAATGCTATCTGAGCAAGGGTCCCAGGGGCTGCCCCGGGGCGAGCTGCAACAACCACTGCTTGGGCAGCCCCGTGCAGCGGGCTCCAGGGACTGCTGGAACAGTGACCGGTGTGACTGGCTCCGGGGAGTGCCTGAGCAGTGGTCCTGGGGGTGCCCTGTGGACTGCCCGAGTAGCAGTGGTCCCAGGGTGCCCGGAAGCCATTAGGAGATGGTCCCCGGAAGCAGTGGCCTGGGGGCAGTCATCCCCCAGCACTGGAGTTGGCCCCCCCTCTAGCAGGGCCTGCCCCAGCAGTGGGGCCCCAGAAGTAGAGATTTAGTCACAGGTATTTTTGGTAAGTCATGGACAGATCACAGGCCGTGAATTTTTATTTATTGCCCGTGACCTGTCCATGACTTTTACCAAAAATACCTGTGACTAAATCTTAGCCTTACTGATGTTGCAATACCAGATCTGATTTTTAAGATTTGGATCTTGATCTTCTGCTCCCTAAATATCTTGAAAATCACTTCTCTGTTTCACCATGACCTTACCAAGGTAGATGTGTCCTGCAGTACTTCTAGAGTTCAGAGTTCCTAAGTTAACAGTGACACATGCTCCAGAGAAAGGCAATAGATCTTTTAGAAGATGAACAATGGTGTTGGAAATCTCTTCCACACATTGGAATGACCAAAGGTCTTGCCTACTTCAGAACAAACTATAAATTCCATCTGTTTACATTAGATTTCCCATGACAACTTCCCTGAAGAGGTAAAACCAGACTTATTTTCTCAGTGGGGACATTAGTCATTCAGATTATTTACTTTCTATAATCTTTGTCTTCAGGTACTACAGTAACAGACATTTAAATTAGATAGGAAGAAATAAGAGAGAAGGGGAGAGCTAATTAAAAGCTGTGATACTGGATGGGGACACAGAACTCTTTCATAATGAAAATGAGATCACACTTACAGTAGCAGCTAGTATTCTGGTCTTCACTTTAAGTTAAAGTCTGAAATATGGAAGAGGATGGAAGAAAATACAGGCAAGAGAAGCAAACATGACCACAGAGTCTAAGGCATCAGCTGTGAGACTGCACGAAAAGAACTTTAATCAGTGGGATGGAGCAACTGGTGTGGGATTAGGTGATATTGAATATAGAGATGCTCAACAAAGAGACCTAGCAGATGAGTCTGTGCTCAGGAGGATGATTCAACCTAGAGGTAATTTAGTTTGTTGGTTAATATAGTTAGGCAAATGTCAAGTACGCAGTGACCAGGAGAAAATAAATGAATGGGTAAGAGGATGTTTATAAGAGTGTTTAAAAAATATTTTTGTGAAACTTTCAAAGACTCTTGGGTTCAGTATTTCTGTTCACTTTTTCATGTGAAGTAACTTCAGCATGGGTAGCCTAAAAGCTGAAAGGGAAACACTTCAAACCTGAGGCCAGACAGCAGCATCTTGTGGTACACGCTGTCTTATAACACTGCCCATCAGTGCTTAATACATAAATAATACAATGGGAAAAGATGTGGCAGCAGCAACACTGAACTTGCTCCGAAATGAGCAGCTAATGTCCCCTGAGAGGAGAGTAAATGGAACACATCATAAAAGCTCTCAAACGACCCACTCCTGTCCTTTTTACATTTTCAGATGGATGGAGGCCTGCCTTAATGAGGATCTACCTCCCACAACAGAGCTGGAGGAGGGGCTAAGGAATGGAGTCTATCTAGCCAAACTTGGAAACTTTTTCTCCCCCAAGGTGGTGTCTCTGAAGAAAATCTATGACCGGGAACAAACCAGATATAAGGTGAGACTTCTCCATTCTGGGAACTAGGATGGCTAGAGGGGTCTGATATAGGAGGGAGACTTCAGGTCATATGGTTGTAGAGCAACTGTCAGTGAATGAGTGAGTAATAGATTGTGGCAAATTTACACTGAAAAAATGTAAATTAACTCTTCCTGAACTATAGAATATCAGATGAAGGAAGATCTTTAGTTTTGTCTGAATTTGTGTGCGTGTGAGAGTCTGAGAGAGCTGGCCTTTTGAAAGCCTTAAATATAACTGGCTGTAGAAAGCTTTTATCCTAGTACCTAAGACCTCAGATCCCTGGAAGAGTTTAGCTGTTGTAAGTAGCACTTAGATGCATGCCTTAGGAAAGTTCCCTAGTACTCACAGTGGCTGTGATGATTCATGTGGTTGTTTTTTTTTTCCCCCGTCCCCCTCTTTATTTCAGGCAACTGGTCTCCATTTCCGGCATACTGATAATGTTATTCAATGGTTGAATGCCATGGCTGAAATTGGCCTCCCCAAGGTAATTTCTGCACTGCAACGCCAGGCTTTGAAAGTTGTGGGATGAATTTGCCAATATACAGGATTCAATAAACTCTGCTTAGCTAATCCTTAGTTTCCTAGACTCGGTTCTCCTTAGAAATCCTGAAGTTTGTTACAAACAGATATGGGAATGGAATATTTTATGATTGGGAGGCAGTGAATTCCTGCTTCAGTACATTATGCTTAACACTCATTTTGGGTGAGATCTGCAGTACAAAATGTTTATTTTTCATTCTGTTGAGCAGCATGCCCGAGCTACAGTTTGGTCATGGCAATTTTTAGGAATCATCATAGGAAAATCATGGATAAAAGGAGCAACAATTGTTGGAAGTGATGGATTTTCCATCTCTTGTGGAGAAGTGGTGGATTCTGTCTTGAAGTCTTCAAATCAAGCCTTCTGGAAAGATGTTTTAGTTAAACACAAATTATTGGTCTAAGTACAGGGGTAACTGGGTGAAATTCTATGACCTGTGTTATACAAAAGATCAGACTGAATGATCACCATGGTCCCTTCTAGCCTTAACATCTATAAACCTTTGGGAACATTGTACTGAAAGTCAAACCATGAGCATTGATTTATACCCAAAACAACTTTTCCTCACCCTTTTAAGTGTAACAGGAACAGCCCATGTGTTTAATCACACAAGGGTCACTATTATATACCTTAACCTGCTGTCTGCATTTTTTAAAAAATACTAAAATGTTAATTTTAGGATTTTGTCAAAATTTTCCACCCAACTCTCTCCTGACTTATCAGCTGTGCTATGCATGAACTCCTGGTGATCTAGAGGAGCAGACTGAGCAGCAGGAAGTATAGGAATGGGTTCCAGGGGAGAGATGGTGCTCTGGAGGATGTTGGGTGAGAAGAGAGAGAATGTGGGGGACAGCTGGAGAGAGAGGGACTTGGGTCAGGCAAGAGGGCTTGAGTAAGGCTTTGAGGAAATGGAGAGAATATATCAGCAATATGTAAGGAGCCTGGGGAGAAGGCTTCGCTGGGTGCGGGTAGAGAGGGAGGCTTGTTGGAAGGCTGTGTCAGAGCAGGGCACCTGAGAGAGAGCTCAGTGTCTCTGCATCAAGGCAGTGATGCATCAAATGCTCCCCATTTCACAGTTGCCTAGAGCACCAAGGAACTGAGGCAGCAGAATTGGGGGAGTGCACATGTGAAGCCTTTGTGCAGAGACACTTGTCATTTTGTAGGGGTACACAGCAGTAAGGAACACACACAGGCACATGTCATTCCAAGAAAAGTAAGTGCTTTGTTAAAGATAACCCGGAAATAGTCAGTACTTCTGATTCTGAAAAAGATTTGTCGGTCATGACATATAATCAGTTGAATGTGAGCTCCCAGTGTAATGCTGTGGTGAAAAGAGCTGATGTGATGTTGGGATGCATTAACAGGGGAATCTTGAATAGGAGTAGAGAGGTTTTTTTACCTCTGTATTTGGCACTGGTTGACCACTTCTGGAATACTGTGTCCAGTTCTGGTGCCCACAAGTCAAGAAGACTGTTGATAAATTGGAGAAGACCCACAAGAATGATTAAAGGATTAGAAAACGTGCCTTATAATGATAGACTCGAGGTGCTCCGTCTATTTAGTTTAATAAAATAAATAGAAGGCTGAGGAGTGATTTGATTTACAGTCTATAAGTATCTACAGGGAGAACAAGTATTTAATAATGGGCTCTTATCTAGCAGAGAGAGGTCTAACATTCAATGGCTGGAAGCTGAAGCTAGATAAATTCAGACTGCAAATAAGGCATAATTTATTTATTTTTTTAACAGCAAGAGCAATTAACCATTGGAACAATTTGCCGAGGGTCGTGATGGTTTCTCCATTACTGACAATTTTTAAATCAAGATTGGATGCTCTCACAGGAGGTCAGACTGTCATAATGGTCTATTCTGGCCTTAGAATCTATGTAGTGACAACTTCCACATTAACCCTTTAAGGGGCCTGACTTTCAAAAGAGCTCTGGATCCAAGAATGTGATGACAGGAGCTGCTGCAGATGAACAATTAAAAATATGGTCCCCAACGTTTGTTGGAAAATATGGTCCCAGGTGCTTTGCAGCACAACACTGTCTTTACCACTCTCCTATGCCACTCACACATGGTCCCCTTCTGCCCACCCAGTCCAAACAAAATCCTCTTCCCCAACCCCTCATGTAAATATCCTTGCTCATCTCTTCACTCCCTCAGTATCTCCAACCCATTTCCCCAGGTACACCACGCAGTATCTCTGTGGGGAGCCAATGTGGGGTGGTCATGTAAAAGGGGCATGGGGCTGAGCAGGGATGTGTATGTGAGAGTACATGTAAGGGAAGTGCGGAACAGGTTTCATGGTAGACGCATGGGAGAAATGTGGAGCTTCAGCTAGGAGGGGCCTCAGTGGGTACAAAGTAGGGGGGAGATGTGTAGTTCATGGAGCACAACACATCTCATAATTGGGCTGGAGCAGTTTTAGGATTGTCAGAATCCTTCCTACTTGGATGGCTAGAGTGGGGTATTAGTCTGATTAACTTTGTTTATATTCAGATTTTCTACCCAGAAACTACTGACATCTATGATCGGAAGAACATGCCACGCTGCATCTATTGTATCCATGCACTCAGGTAATGTGTGTTAGGCAGGAGGCTGAATTGTGAGTGAATGAAGGCTACCTAGAAATCTGAAGTCTGTGGGAATGCAAATGCATTCTGATTGAGTTGGTGAGGGTGAATGTACTGTGGGCTTAAAGGAAGGTCTGCAGCTTCTAGGAGTTGCATCTATGAAATGATGAATGCATTGATGTTTCCAGTGACAAGTGCTATGCATGTTTAAGAGTCAGTGAGATCACCAGCAATTGGAGGCAGCATATACATCTTGAGATTCTCAAGCCTTAGAGATGGTATGTGAACAGCTGTGAATCTCCTTCCTTGGGGATTGTGTGTATAAGTGCATATTTGTGAATCACGGTATCAGGAGGCAAGCAGTTTAGTCAGAGCTTTTTTGAAGGTGTGTGCAGTATAGAGTGCCCTACCCCAGGGAAGCATATATAGTAAGTTCCACTTAACAGTGACCCGGATATAAACCACTTACAGTTAATAGCAACATTTTGCTGGGAACCAATCCCACCCCATTGACTTCCATATTAATGGGATCCAGATATTGGCAACAGCATGCTGCTTATTCACAACGTCTTTTGGAAGAAAGGTGCCACCTGCAGGCAGGTTTGTGGGGCTGCAGTCCCAGAAGGAAGCACTGGAATGTGATGAGCACCCCTGCAAGCAAGTCTGGGACTACAGCCAGAGAAGAAAGTGCTGGGACCTGCCTTCCCTGACTGCAGCTCCGCAAACCTGCCTGCAGCCAGTACTTGGCATGTCCCAGTTCTTCTTTCTGGGGTTGCAGCCATGGAAGCCTGCCTGCACAGAGACTGCACAGGAGGTAGGGGGCTGGGAGGGGAGAGGAAGCTGTCCTCAAAGCAATAGTGGGGGGTGGGGAGGGGGCAGCAGCCTGAAAAACCTGCTTTTGCACAGGAGGTAAGAGACTGGGGGAGGGGAGGGAAGGCTGTGGGCAGAGCAGTAGCTGGGATGAGAGGGGCAGTAGCCCAGATACTGGAACTGCATGGTACCTCTCCCTGTGCTCCTCTGGGCTGCACCCTGCTGGGAGACTCCACATATGGAAGGAATTGCTGTGATGTGTGGAGAATGCAGGGAAAGGTACCATGCAACTCTGTGGGCCCTCAGAGCCCCCACTCCCCTGGAAAGCCCTGGCATCCAGGCTGCAGCCCCCCTCCCTGCTGCTGTCCTGCCCACAGGCAGGTTTGCAAGACTGCAGCCAGGGAAGTGAAGTTCTGGCACTTCCTTCTCTGTCTGCTGTCTCACAAACCTACTTTCCACTTAGTAGCAGCTGCTGGATAATAGCAACTTTTTGCTGGCTACCAAGGGGTTGCTCAATAAGTGGAATCTACAATATTTGTGTGTCTAAAAGACAGTCAAGATAGTATCACATTATGTATCGTCCTGCCACCAGATCAGGAATGGACACTAATAACTGGTCACGAGGATCAAATCCCAAACATAGTGTGAAGCGCTGTCCGGGGTATGCTTTATAGGGTCTGCTTTCCCACCCTCACCCTCACTTTGGCCATACTTGCATAGCTTGTCACGCTAATAAAATCTCATTGAATTGAAAATTAAAAGGGTATGAACATCCTGTGGATGTTCAGAAGCATGAGTATGCACATGCCCTACTCTGTCTCATATGATGCATGTTTACTTCTATAATGGTTCTAGATTTTCAGTGCTTGTGTGCACTATCTGAATCTATATCTAGAGCTGCAGTGTGAGAGGCAGAAGGGGAAGTGACAACACTGTAATTTTCACCTGCTAATAAACTATGAATTTCAGTTGTGTCTGGAGAGAATAGGTTCAGGCTTGTTTGTTCAGCTGAGCAGCAGGTAGAGCCGGGGCGGGCAAACGTTATGGCCCAAGGGCCACATCAGGATTGCGAAACTGTATGGAGGGCAGGGTAGGGAAGGCTGTGCCTCCCCAAACAACCTGGCCTCCACCTCCTCCCACTTCCCGTCCCCTTACTGCCCCCCTCAGAACCCTCGACCCATCCAACCCCCCCGCTCCCTGTCCCCTGACTGCCCTGACCCCTATCCACCCCTCGCACCCCCCGACAGGCCCCCCGGGACTCCCACGCCTATCCAACTGCTTCCCCCCCACCCCCCTTACCATGCCACTCAGAGCAGCAGGAGCTCGCAGCTGCGCTGACCGACAGGAACAGCGGGCCAGAGTGCAGGCAGTGCAGCGAGCTGAGGCTGCAGGGGAGGGGCGACAGCAGGGGAGGGGCTGGGGGATAGCCTCCCCAGATGGGCGCTCAGAGGCCAGGCAGGACAGTCCGGCGGGCCGGATGTGGCCTGCGGGCTGTAGTTTGCACACCTCTAAGGTAGAGAGTAAGGTGAGGCCAGCCTTGTGTGTGCAGCATGTTTATTTTTAGGATAAACCAGGGAGGCTTTTGGGGGCTTTGTGAAAAGCCATGTAAAGCTTTAAAATCCTTTCAGAGGCTCAGAGGGATAATCTCTCACCTCTTGAGGTAACTAGAAAGATCCATCTGGCTGTACTAGCTACTTCTGTCTTTGCCTCATTAGTGTGTGTTGAAGTGAATAGTTTTTCTGCCGCTTCATACTCCAGAGAGACCGAGCATTGCATTGCAGTGACTTAGTCCTTCCTGATAAACCAGTTTGGATGCAGGTTTCCTATCTGATTGCAGAAGAATATTTAGTGGGCTTCATGTGAAGAACACTCCTTAAGACATTTCTGTATAAAGAGCACTGAGCCATATCCGTTTGGGTCTCCATCTTATGCTCACTCAGTTTCAGTCCTCAAGAAGGAGCTTGTTCTTTTGCTTTCTGATCCTTTGGCAGGGTGAAATCTGAGGAGAAAACATCCAGATAGATTGCAAATAGCTGAACATCAACAGACGTTTCAGGCTGTTGTAGAATTACATTTTGTAGAAGTGAACCTGCTTTCAACCCAGTTCCCAACATTTAGTATAACTTGTGGTCAGGAACACTTGGCCAATTATGGAACTGTGTAGTGTATTCTTCTTTGACCAGTATGAAAGGGATTTGGGCCATTGTTAGCGGTGAAGCTGCTCCAGTTATTTTTTTGAGTAGTTGGACTCAGCCGGCAGATGTTCACAGCTTCTTGTCAGTCTGGTCCTCTTTGCCAGTGATGTGTAAATCAGAATCCAGATATTCAGAATGTCAGGTTTTTGCTGAAATATAAATAATGGGCAACATATAAGTCTCCAAGAGTAAGGACTTGTCTACATGGGGACACTCAGGAAAGTTAATCTGAATTAACTAAAAGTGTGTATTTAAAGTGGATAAATTAAATTGCATTAAACCCTGGTGTTGACACTTATATTCAGAATTAGAGTGGCCTTAATTCAATTTAGCTTACTTCACTTTGCAATCTCAACCCTATAAGCACCAGCACACCTTGCAGTTACCTAGTGCAGTAAAGAATATATAAACGTTCTTTACCACCCTAGGTAGCTACATGGTGTGTTTGAGCCTGTAGGGTTTGGCTCTATGCTGGAATAAAGCAAATCTTTGGTAGGAAGTTACCCAGATGTGCAACCAGATGTCTGCTGATCAGAAGGGAACTTTTCAATCCAGAGCTCCTAAACCATATGGATCTTTCTTTCTGGGGAAGGGTTTATTGTGTTTTTTTTTCATGGTGACATTCCTTCATACACAAATGCTTCACTGGGAGAATCAATCACCATCACAATTAAAAAGGCAGGTTTTAACTATCTAGCAGTCTTTCCACTTAGCTGAATGTCTATATCTCCCTTAATTTACTTGTGAGTGGGAGTAAAGACCACAAGGAGTAATTAGTGCTAATTATTTCTGCATTATGTTTCGTAGTCTGTACCTGTTTAAACTGGGACTGGCCCCTCAGATTCAAGATTTGTATGGGAAGGTGGACTTCACAGGTATGGAGATTTCTTGCTTCTGAGATTTGGATGTTTATGAATTTGCATGCCCTGTTTACTCACTGGAGTATATGCTGTACATAATAGACAAAAGGGGATTAATGCCCAAAGGCAGCCAGGGCTGTAACTTCATTTGTGTTTGGTGGGTGGGGGATTCTTCCCATACTAGCTGGGGAAGGAGACTACAGAATTTTAGGAGGAAGTTTTATTCTGAATTCTTTAGTAACTGGCTCTGTTAACAGTAGTATGTCTTCACTATCTCTCCCTCCCCTTCCCTTGGCTTTAGTCTTTTTCCTTCCAGAGCACCAGCTGCAGAAAAAAACAAACTTTGTAGGATGTTGTGTATGTACTTTCCTTGCCCTGCTGGCAGCCATACTTTGAGACATACAAGTAATCTGTTTCAAACCTTTGTCACTAGGAGCACAAAACTATGTAGAAAGACAGATTTCTGAGAGGCCCTACCATTTGGATGAGTGGAACAAATATAGGAGAGTTTAATCTCTTCTCAGACTGCATGCACAAAGTATTTGTGAAAGGGCAATTTGCAATCTATTGTAGCTGTTCTAATTTTTCTGCAGCAATGGCTGATCTGATTCTGAATGTTCTGCCTACATTACATCTTTTTCCTCTGTGTTTCAGAGGAGGAGATCAGTAACATGAGGAGTGAGCTGGAGAAGTATGGAATTCAGATGCCTGCCTTCAGCAAGATTGGAGGAATTTTAGCTAACGAACTCTCTGTGGATGAAGCAGCATGTAAGGGGAAATGGATTTTCATCCTCTGTGACCGTTTAAATTGCCAGATTGGCTAGAAAGCTCATGTTATAGTGCTGGCTCTAATAGTCCCTATTGTTTAAGTCAACACAGGCCTTCTATGGCCAAGACATTTTTGTTAGAAAATCTGAATTTGATTTGGTCAAAATCAAACTACAATATCAGGAAATAAGGTACTACCTTTGTCAAAAATACAAAGTCTTACAATTTATATATTGATAATTCTTGCAACAATGCCAAAGCTCTAGTCAGCTGTTTTCTTCTTTCCCAGATAAGTCTTTAATTTATTGCAGAGCAGTCATCTTTGCAGTTAACAGGGAAGCTGCGATTTTGTTTTTCAGTGCATGCTGCTGTTATTGCCATTAATGAAGCAATTGACCGCCAAGTTCCGGCTGACACCCTGATGGCAATGAAAAACTCCAATGCCATGTTGGTGAATCTTGATGAACTCCTGGCATCAATTTATCAGGACACATTGTACCGGGCAAAGAAGGACAAAATGGAGAATGCCAAAAACAGGGTAAAAATTAATGTTCCTTTCTAGTTACGAATTCATGTTCATTGCGTCAAGTTCATTATGTCACCAGAGGAGATTGCCCATGGAATCCAGTGAAAACATGTTGGTCGGTCTTTTGTGTAAAATGTTAGGCCAGTTTTATCCTTCGTGAAGTACCATTGTAGTCTCCAGGGATTAATTTGATGTGTTATGAGATGGAAGAAAACAGACATTATAGTTTTACATCTGATTTGTAATTGAATCTCTTACACGCAGATTCCTAAGGAATATGCATGGTGGAAGAACATAGAGGAGATGTCTTATTTAAGACATCAGTAAAGCCTGTCCTCTATTTTTATAGAATTGTTGAGTCTGTCTAATTTATATATGTAACAAACCCACCATCCCACAAAGTTTGAACTAGTTCTAGAACTTCACCTAGACTAAACTTGCTTAGTGAATCTCATTCTCCAAGTCTACCTAGGCTGTAAGTAATCCTACTGTATGGAGGCTGATATTTACAAGCACTACACATCCAAGTCTAAACACTATGGTCCCAAAAGCTTGTGAGCATATGGTATGTTACTTTGTAAATTCTACCCAAACTATCCGTCTGCTGCTCTCTGCCACAGCGATAGGCAAATTAGAAATATTTAGATATGTGGCCTGTTCTGAAATATCATATCCATTTATTTGGTTTGGAACACTTCCAGTTTGAAAACCTGTTTGTGTCTGGCTAACTGGATCTACTGCATCTATTTCCTTCTGTGTGCCCACACAGAGCTGTTAAATGAAATCATCCAGTCTTATGTATTGTGTATCCTTCTCTTTTGCTGGAGATCTGTACTGTGAGTGTCTGTGTGCGTGCGTGCCTAGGGATAGTCACTTATAGGACTCCCTTTTATGTGTGTGTAGTTACTGACCTGTTGTGCAGTGGGTTAGAACTTAATGTGGGGTGTACATTAGCTACAGGCAGTGAACGTAACTAAACTGACTACTCACCAGTGCTGCACCTCCTGCTGGTTGTTCTAGGAATTCGATCTTCAGCCTCGGAGCACCTTCTGCTGGCCGGTGTCTCCCCTGCCTCAGGGCCCCCGTGTCCCTCCCGGACCCCGGTGCCCTTCGCCTCAGGGTTCTGCCCCGGCAGTACCCCAACACTCTGGGTCTCCCCTCCCAGGGGAACCCCCAGTCCTCTAAACCCACCTTGCCTCAGTGGCTACTGCCAGTCATCTAGCTCCCTCTCACTGGGGCAGACTGCAGTCTGTAATGGCCACTCATCATTGGCAAGGGGTTAGGACCTGCTGCCTTTGCCTAACCCCGGGCTGCACCTTTGCAACCCCAGTACCTATTTTAAGCCCCGCACAAAGCCTGCAGCTTGGGGAGTTGCCAGGCTGGAGCTCCCTAGCTCCTCTCACCCTATTATCATAGAATCATAGAATCTCAGGGTTGGAAGGGACCTCAGGAGGTCATCTAGTCCAACCCCCTGCTCAAAGCAGGACCAACCCCAGCACTGCTCCAGTAGTACTGTCTTGGGCCTTTAACAAGGCCCGCAACCTGGGGATTTACCAGGCTGGAGTTTCTCTTGCCTTCCCCCCAGCCTTGCTCTAGTTTAGGTACCTTGGTCTCAGGCAGCGAGGCCCTCTCTTTCTACAGCTATAGAGACTCTCCAGTTGCTGGCCCACAGCCCTCTTATAAGGGCCAGCTGTGCCCTGATTGAGCTGGCCACAGCTGTGGCTGCTTCCCCAAGGAGCCTTTCAGAGCTGTAGCCCTCTCCAGGGCTGCTTTTAACCCCTTCAGAGCTGGAGTGGGGTGATCACCCCGCTACACTGCCCCTTCTGTTGAAGGACCATAAGAGGCCTGTAAACAACACACTGCAGAGTCTGCTCTAGAGCTGCATTGATGATTTTGTTTCATTGTCAGACCGCCTCTGAGAATTCAGAGAGAGAGAGGGATGTGTACGAAGAGCTGCTGACTCAAGCTGAAATTCAGGGCAATGTCAACAAAGTCAACAGTAAGTTCCCCACTGAACTAATAGGCCTGGATAAAGAGTATTCAGACTGTGTGACTCCTTTACTCCCCCTTCCATCCCTGCACTTTGAACTACGTGAGTAGCTCTCCTTGCTATATTTGTTCATAGTATTTCTCTCTTTTGAATTCATCCTTCCTCTTGTTCCTCCCTTGGCCCCTTAAAAAAGTGAAGGATCCCCATTAAACTCTGTGCCCTGAGTATTACATACCATTTTCATCTCTGTACACTTGTTAAGTCCTCCTGAGTGATTTTTGGAGTCTAACTTGGAGACTTCCAGGCTTAAACCATCAGTCAGTAGTCCTCAGGAAGAGATGCCTTCAGAGGCCTCTGCTATAGAAGCCTAATGATTGCTACATTTAGCTTTTGACCCTTACTTTACTTTGCTCTCTCCCTAGCACATTCAGCCCTATCAAAGATAGATCTGGCTTTGGAACAGGGAGATGCATTAGCATTATTTGAAGTTTTGACATCACCAGCCCTGGGTCTCCGAGGATTACAGCGAGAAAATTGTGACTGGTATCTCAAGCAGCTCTTGAGTGACAGGCAGCAGAAACAGGAGGTATGGAAAAGCATATGTAATCATTGTGAAAGTATTTATAATACCACAAACCATCACACATTAATTATATGGGATGATCACAAAACTCCCATATGAGAGTTAATGTTACTTTGGAAAACATTAATTTTGTTGAGTTTTCTGTATTTAAAAGGTAAACTTAGTATTCCAATAGCAAACACATGTGCAAGAGACACTGTGATTGTGTACATATAATGGAATACTTGATGGTATGGTATAAAGGCTTTATCAGTGTGAGTTTGAAACGGCGGCATTACTCATGAATGGTAAATTCACAACTTAAAGGCTGATATTTCAGGGTCTTCAAGGGTTGGGACTGAATCCTAGGGACCCACTACAATATTGGGAAACTCTTCTATACAGTAATTTAAAGTTTGCAGATTTCAAAGTAATCATATTTTTGTGTATGGAAAAGCAGTTTCTAGTCCAAGACTGAATCTTGCTCATTCTGGACCTTGGACATGTGTGCTTATTGAGGGGGAGAGTCCACCTTTGGGAGTATGGAAAGGAAGTATTGTGAAAGGTTTGAAACTGCTTAGTGTCTGGAACATTAGTGTAGTGAACAGAGTGCATGATAAATGTATTTATCACATAGCTGTCACCTCAGCATAGGAGAAGAGTGCATATAAAGTGTGTGTGTATATAACTGTAATATGTATATATACACTTAAATGTAAAATATAAATAAATACATAATGTATATATGTATGTATATAATGTTTTATGCTCTTACTTTACTATGTTTGGTGCTCAAGTACTTTATTGTAAATACCGATGATACAGATAAGCATATGATATTTTTCTTTATAGATAACTTCAACCTTAACTATGGAAAGATTATCTTCTTATTTTAAGCCTAATTTTCAGTGAATTTTGCATGTATATTGTATATGAATGGTGGTTATAGAATGCATTAGTGTATATTTCTAAACTTAGGGCCTCAAAGTATACTAGTTTATGTAATATTTGTATGCATATTACAGAGGACTGCAATGGTGGAGGGGATGATGATGATGATGATGATGATTGATGAATATTTGTATATTTTTAATAATTTGTCTTTTACAAGGTCTAACACGATAAAGAAGTAGGATACCAAGTACATTCAGAGCCAGGAATAAAGGCAACAATTCAGTTTATACAACTTAGACTAAAGCTCTGACATTTTTGAAGTCCATGAGCAGACAAACATTAAGACGATAAAGATCATTATTCCATTGCATAATTCTGGTTGAGTCCGTTGGCAACACTCCTAAAATTGTTGAACTGTCATAGTTCTTATGGAGGGTCAACACATTTTCTTCTTGAAGATTGATTTATTCATAATGCTCTTCACTATAGCATTTGAGTGTCTCATAGACATTAATTTATCCTCTGCCCTTGAGAGGTAGGAAAGTATTATCCCAATTGTACAGATTAAGCACTGGTTGCTTTCTTGTAGGCATCTCAACAGAAGTAGATTTTGAGGAGGGATTTGAAGGAGGACAGGGTAGTACCCTTTCAGATCTGCTCATTGAGAGCATGGAATTCCATGCATAAAGGGACATTATGAAAGAGAGAGCAAATATGTTTCTGGGAAGAGGAGACAAGTGGGCGATCAAGACTGCCACCATTGGTGGGGAGGAGGAGCAGTGTTTTAAGAATGCGTGTCTTTGAAGGTGAGATTTTTTCCCCCAGGATAGTCTGTTCTTTTCCACTTGTCCCTTCCATGTGGCACTCTTGTGGTTCAGGCTGTTGTCATGGAGAAGGCAGCTGGTTGCACAGGATTGTGCTCTAGATCCCAGGGGACTGTTGCTGGCTTTAATTTCAATAAAGGGTTTACCATTCACAGCTGCTGTTCTTGGTGTTTTGGATTAACAGACCTGGATGGGCAGAGGGCTTGTTGACCTGTGAAAGGAGACTCTCCCTTGGCAGAGTTTGTTCAGGGTCTCCAGGAGATTCATAAATTTTGGGAAGCTATTCAACCCTAGAAAGAACCTTAGTGAAGTAAGTAGAGACTTCTTTGCAGATATTGAAGGAAACTGAGGTTCTGTGTACACTGCCGAGACTATACTAGCATACCTATGTCAGAATAGCTATGCTGGTATAACCCCATAATGTAGATGCAGCGACATTGATGGAACAGGTTTCTCCATTGGTGTAGGAACATAACCGTCCTGAACAACACTAGCTATATTGATAGAAGCATTCTTCCATCGACATAGCTCCATCTACACGGGTTAGGTTGTCTTAGCTGTGTTGGTCAGGGGTGCATTTTTTTCTCACCCCTGACCAACGTAGTTATGTTAACCAAACTTTTAAGTGTAGGCTAAGCCTGAGACTGCTCCATGTTCTTTCTGTCCCATCTCACAGATCTCTTGTCCCGAGGAAGGAAAGGAAATACTTCTTGTCACAGAGAGTCCCACTGCCTTAGAAGGCAAGCTCAATCTGTTCCTAATCATCTGCCTCCTCACATGATGGATTTTGAGGCTTTCTATAAGAGAGAAGAACCTGCTTAGCTTGGTAGGGGAAGAGACCTGCGAGAGAACTAGGATCAGGGAGAGACACGTAGAAGAGTTTTCCTGCTCCTGACAATGGAGCCAGAGAGTGCTAGGAGGATCTCTGAAGTGGGCCAAAGGGGGAGAGAGAGAGAGAGAGACATGCACAAACACACAGAGCTAAGGAAGGGGCTGTGGAAAAGCAGGTAGAGGTAAAAAGTGGTTGAGGGAGTTTAAGCAAGGGGTCTGAGAAGGTGAACCTCTGCTGCTTGTACAATGTGTCTGGGCCAGAACTTAGAGTAGAAGGAGGGCCAAATCCCTGTAGGCTTATTGAGGAAGGTGATGTGAAACCTTCCTCTCCCCCTTCCTCCCCCCAACATAAGGAGTGGAAGAATTTTTGAGCCTGGAGTTGGGTTGATGATCCAGCCTGCGATTGTTGAGTGATTGTTTTTGTTTTAGACTTTTTGTTTACTGTGGGAAAAGGGGATGGGTTTATGATTAGGCCAGAGGCCAGTAAGAAGCACTGGAGTTGGCCTAGCCAAGAGTGGGAGATTGAAATGTCTACAGCCGGAAGAGGGGAAACTGAGGCTCAGAGCACTAGTTATCAAGGTAATCGTGTCACATGCACTTTCACAAGCCAGCATTCAGATAGATGACTAGCTTCATGAGTGCCCAGTTTGAGATATCTGACAGTGATATTGAAAGGTCTTTAGCCTTTGCAGCAAGCTCCAAGTAATAAAGAATTGTTCAAGTATGTGTCAGTTTGGATCCCACTCTAAAAGGGTACATGTGTGCCCTATGCATGCGAGATCAGAATCTTTTAATAGCACTGGGCGGTACCTGCACCATGTATGTCCTTGTGCCCCTCCACCTGAGGGAATAAAGGGCAGAGCAGCCATAGGTGTTCCTCAGCTCTCTCACGGCTGGTGGAAGCAAGATGGAACAAGTGGTGTCTTCGCGCTACCCCTTAGCAGAATCTGCTTCTTGCAAAGTAATTAGTTAGCTAGGGTTAATTCCCTTTACATTTCCTCCTTTTTTATTTAATTCTGTTATAAACCCAAACAGATTTTCCTTGGCACTTTGCACCCCTATCTGGGCCAAAAATGGTGGATTCAAAGCCCTTGGGCTTCAAAGCATAGCCATTCTGCAACAGACTTAGGCCATTCGCAGATGGCCACGGCCACTGTCTTTTTTTTCTTTTCTTTTCTTTTTATTTTGTTGGGGGGGTCTCAGTGAGAGCCATGTGCTAGATAGCTGCTTGGTTTGCCATTCCTTTTCAGTTGGAACACTCATCTGAAGTTATAGCCCTTGGAACAATCAATGAGAGAGCGTACAGATCCTGAAAAGCGAGGATTGACTTCAAAGATGGATCCAGTCTCTTCTAGGTCTCAGTCAGCCAGTGCCTCTGCCAGCTGGCATACTGAGCCTACTGTGTTGGTACCTGCAAACATTGCACAGCACTGCCAGGAAAGGATTCAGGACCATCAAAGACTATTTTGGTATGGACTCCCACTTCAGCATTGAAAACTGGTATGGCTTCCTTGTTGAGGCAAGGGAGATCTGAAGACTGGGATAAACATAGTTCCCTGCATTGATTCCTCCTCTTCTCATAGAGACTCAACCCATCATTATCCTGCATGCTTCTTGACCACTTCAGCTTGCATGTATGTGACAACGCTAGCCAGACTTCACTTGTGTCTGTTACAGGGCTGGCTAAGGTTGGAGTATCATCTCACCATCAAATGATCATGTGAGTTGTGGTCCCAGCTCACATTCTGTTGCTGCTGAACTGGTGGTGAGAGCCCAAGAACATTTGGAAAAAGGTACATTTCTCTATACTTCCTCCTACAAAGACACTGATCAGAGCTGCATCAGGCACAGGTTGGGGCACACACCTGGACCACTTCCAGATACAAGGAACTTGATCCCCAAAAGACATTGCTCATAATGTACAGAGTCATCAGACTAATTTGCACATCATTCCAACCTGTTCCACGTTCCACTGTGCAGATTTTCACAGGCAACACACTTGCAAATAGGATAACTCCAATAGCACTAATCTCCAGGTGTCTCAACAGTTTAGCAGACTTCCTAAGAAGACAATCCATCATTAGCCACAAGTCGTCTCTGAAGAGCTCCATCATTACATCAGTATTTCACCAAAGGGAAAATCCTATTATTGACTTGTTTACCTCCAGAGACGATCAAGTGTCCAGTCATTTGATTCGAGGGGCATGAACCCAGCTTCCTTCCAAGAGGCCTTTTTCATATTGTAGAAGTGAGGTCTCATGTATGCATTTCCATTGATTCTCAGGGTGATAAGCAAAAATAGGCAGGAGGCAGTCATGCTAATCCTGATAATCACAACTGCCTCAGCCAATATAGAGCTAACAGGTCTATTTAGCCTCCTGTACTACTTCCAGACACTCAGGATATCAAGGTCAAATTCCTCTAGACAGTTGCCACATCTGACAGTCTGGTTGTTGGCAGGTTGAGTGCTACTGACAGAGATACCTCTGTACAAGTACAAGAGATCCTACTCATTGCATGGTATCCAGATTTTTAAAGGGATGACTACATACTTACCTATCTCTTAGAGAACCCCATGTGATGTGGGGTCTTAATGTTGTTCTCCTTACAAACCTCATGGAAAGAGATCCCCTTTTAATCTCTCTTGGAATGCTTTTTACACCACCTTATTTTGAAGACTGCCTTTTTGATTAGGAGAATTCAGTCCCATTGTGAAAGTTTGGGAATTCAGTATTCCAGAAGTAAATGCAAAAGAATCATCCCACAGCTCAGCTTGCTTTTTCTGAAGAAGGGCAGCAATTTCTACTCTGTGGACCCAATTGAGGTTACTGGCTCATAGAGATGCTTCCCAAATACTGGAGCCTCTGAGTTATGCTATGGGAACAATACTACCAAACTTATTTTTTGCCCTTTGGACTAGAATTTTTGCTGAATCATCCAAGCAGATCAGCCCAACCAAGCAGCGCATATGTTCTCCTGTCAGGCTGTCTATTCTGTGATGTCACTTTAGTTGGTGATTGCATCAGTATTGAATGTTGCAGTTCTTAAGGTTCATAATGAACTTTCCTAACTATCAACTTCTCTCCATCTGACAATTGGAGTACAGAGGAGCTCCACCAGAAATGAGTATTTGGAGATTAGGGGAAATGAAGAACCATCAGTAGAAATGGTTGACTTTCACCCATGGCTAATAACATTGGCTTTAGGAGCTGGAAAAAACCTTGAGAGCTTAGTTTCAGCTGTCTTGTACTAAAATTGAGCTTTGGTGGCTGGTTACTATTGGAGACAGGATACTAGACTAGATGGACCATGGGTCTGATCCAGTATAGCAATTTCCATGTTTGTGTCCCAGTAATGCGAATCACACAAGATGGTTCTCATTACAAGTTAAAGAAGTATGGGCTGGATGGACTGTAAGGTGGATAGAAAACTGGCTAGATGGTCAGGCTCAATGGGTAGTGATCAATGGCTCCATGTCTAGTTGGCAGCCGGTATCAAGTGGAGTGCCCCAAGGGTCGGTGCTGGGGCCGGTTTTGTTCAATATCTTCATCAACGACCTGGAGGATGGTGTGGACTGCACCCTTAGCAAGTTTGCAGATGACATTAAATGAGGAGGAGTGGTTGATACGCTGGAGGGTAGGGATAGGATACAGAGGGACCTAGACAAATGAGAGGATTGGGCCAAAAGAAATCTGATGAGGTTCAACAAGGACAAGTGCAGAGTCCTGCACTTAGGACGGAAGAATCCCATGCACTGCTACAGACTAGGGACCGAATGGCTGGGCAGCAGTTCTGCAGAAAAGGACCTAGGGGTTACAGCGGATGAAAAGCTGAATGAGTCAACAGTGTGCCCTTGTTGCCAAGAAGGCTAACGGCATTTTGGGCTGTATAAGTAGGGGCATTTCCAGCAGATCGAGGGACGTGATTATTCCCCTCTATTCGGCACTGGTGAGGCCTCATTTGGAGTACTGTGTCCAGTTTTGGGCCCCACACTACAAGAAGGATGTGGATAAATTGGAAAGAGTCCAGTGGAGGGCAACAAAAATGATTAGGGGGCTGGAGCACATGACTTATGAGGAGAGGCTGAGGGATCTGGGATTGTTTAGCCTTCAGAAGAGAAGAATGAGGGGGGATTTGATAGCTGCTTTCAACTACCTGAAAGGGGCTTCTAAAGAGGATGGATCTAGACTCTTCTCAGTGGTAGAAGATGACAGAACAAGGAGTAATGGTCTCAAGTTGCAGAGGGGGAGGTTTAGGTTGGATATTAGGAAAAACTTTTTCACTAGTAGGGTGGTGAAGAACTAGAATGGGTTACCTAGGGAGGTGGTGGAATCTCCTTCCTTAGAGGTTTTTAAGGTCAGGCTTGACAAAGCCCTGGCTGGGATGATTTAGTTGGGGTTGGTCCTGCTTTGAGCAGGGGGTTGGACTAGATGACCTCCTGAGGTCCCTTCTAACCCTGAGATTCTATGATTCTATGGTATAATTAGGTGACCATATATCTTGTTTTGGCTGGGACAGTCCCCTTTTTAAGCCCTCTTCTGAACGTCATGATTTTTTTTGGCAAGACTGGGCATTTGTTCCATTTGCATTTTCCAGCTGATCATCAGTTGGCAAGAACAAACAAGACAAATATCCAGTTTTACTAAAAAAATTGGAGCACGCCCCCCTAGTGGGGTGTGGAGGAATGTTCAGGGGCGAGAAGAAGCGTCAATGCCAGTCCCGTGGGGCTTGGGTGAGCAGTGACACCAGGCAGCTCGGGTCAGCCACACGCGTGGGATGGAGGGAACCCTAAGGCCAGCTTTGCGCAGGGAAAGGGGCTTGGGCCAGCTCCGCACAGGGAAAGGGGCTTGAGTAAGCCCCATGCGATGTCCTGTTTTCCCTTTGGGAAATATAGTCACTCTTGATATATTCAAAGAAAGAGTGCTATTTTTGAAAGCTTCTGTCTGGCATTTATTCCCATTTTTGCAAATGGGGAATCTGAGAAATTAAAAGACTTGCCTAAGGCTTCACAGCAAGTTAATGGCAAAGATCCAGATGGAGACTTACCTGGTTCTTAGCCCCATGTTCAATTTTCTAGACCTGCTTGGCACCTACAGTCTTATAGAAGGCATCAGACTTAAGCCAACCTGTCTCTTTCACCACATGCACTGTATGTATCTGGTTTGTTATTTCTCTGTCCTACATCTGTAGAATTCTGATGGGTTGCAGAGGGTTGTGCATGAGTAAAATTTCACAGGGAGAAGCTGCTGTTTGTGGTGGTGGTGTGTTTGAATAAAGTCACGAGGGTCAACATTTTTTTTTCCCTTGTGTGTGATTTATTTTTCTACAGACTGGCCTGGCAGGCCCGCTACAGAAGGAGGAGTTACAGTCTGGAGTGGATGCTGCTAACAGTGCAGCACAACAGTATCAGCGAAGTAAGGAGCCTTTCAGCAGATATTATAGCTGAGGAATTGGTGGAGGTGATTGGAGGGTTGAGGCAATCTATCATTTATACCCTTGTTGGAACACCAATATCAGCTCTTGCGGTTCTTTGTGATGTCCCTGTAAACACCTCAGGGCTAGTGAGAAGTTTGCAGAAAGCCAGCATCTGTGATTCTTTTCAGTCTCCCAAGAATAGCGCTTCTAACCCAGTTTATAATATAGGTTATTCTTTAACCTATATATTTTAAAAATACACTTGGGGAACTTGTGTCCACTGTAAGTGACTTCTGTACTTGAAAGCTTTTACCTATCTCTGGGTCCTGGTCTGTGAAGGAAATCCTGATAGCTCCATGGGGCAGAGTCTGAGGTTACCTGGTGATCCTTATTGTGGATGCAATTCTACTCATATTGAGGCAAAAATTATGGTCTCCCTGCAACTCTGGCCACTTTCAAGTATCCGATTAGGAGACAATTAATTGCAGGGGTAAACCCTAATTCTCTAACTAGATTTGCACTTGCTAAAGAAATGTTGCCCTTCTGAAAATTTACTCTGAAACTAGGTTAGTTTATTTTACTTTCCTGATACAAAGGCTGTTGCTGGAATTGACAGATATAAAATGATAGTTTTCAATCTTAGAATAATGGATTTCAAGGCCAGAAGAGACCACTGAGATCAATCTGACCTCCTGCATAATGTAGACCAGATAATTTCACCCAGTAATTCATGCAGTGGAGGGAATGTATTCTTCCCATCTCACTTTGGTTACCTTATGTGTGGCATTTTACCTAGAGTGCCTACAGAGCAAAAGCCCTTTCCACAGTGAGTGGGTAGAAATGCCCTTATAATAGAAGTTCAAGTTCTCTGCTCTTCTAACCTCTTGTGCCCTCTTTCCCTTTAATCTCCAGGGCTGGGAGCAGTGGCAAGGATTAATTCTGCAATCCAAATGGGTATTGCAGAGAAGACTGTGGCAGAACTTTTGAATCCAGAGGCTCAGTTACCACAGGTTTATCCATTTGCAGCAGATCTTTACCAGAGAGAGCTGGCCACTCTGCAGCAACAGAGCCCTGATGTAAGTAATAGATTCTTTCCTGTTCTTGGAAAACAATCTGACGATTTCCAGCAGTATCCGTCATGCTTAGCTCTTCATTCCACACCTCCTCCAGAATGTAGCTGTTTTGTGAATTCTTGAAAATATGTTGTAGTTCAAAGTTTGTGTAATTTACTATTTAATTGATTAATTAAACAATAAAATACCAAGATCACCAAGAGTTCTGAAGGAATTCAAGTATGAAATTGCAGACCTACTAACTGTGGTATGTACTCTAACTCTTAAGTCAACTGCTATACTAGATGACTGGAGGATAGCTAATGTGATGCCAATTTTTAGAACAGGCTTCAGAGGCAATCCTGGCAGTTACAGGCCAGTAAGACTAACTTCAGTATCAGACAAATTGGTTGAAACTACAGTAAAGAACAGAATGATCAGACACATAGATGAACACGATATGTTGGGGAAGATTCAACATGACTCTTTTAAAGGGAAATCATGCCTCACTGATCTATTGGCATTCTTTGAAGGGGTTAACAAACATATGGACAAGAGTGATGACGTGTACTTGAAGTTTCAGAAAGCCTTTGATGTGAACCCTTGCCAAAGGCTCTTAAGTGAAGTAAGCAGTCATGAGATGAAAGGGGAAAGACTTCTCATGGATCAGTAACTGGTTAAAACACATGAAACAAAGGGTAAGCATAAATGGTCAGTTTTCAAACTGGAGAGAGGTAAATACTGGGGCCTCCCAAGGATCTGTAGTGGAACCAGTGCTGTTCAACTTACTCATAACTGATCTGGAAAAAGGGTAAACAGTGAGGTGGCAAAGTTTACAGATGATACAAAATTACTCAGAATAATTAAGTCTAAAGCTGACTGTAAGGGATCTCCCAAAACTGGATGACTGGGCAAAAAAGGCAGATGAAATTCAATGTTGATAAACGCAAAGTAATGCACCTTGGAAAACATAATCCCAACTATACATGTGAAATGATGGAGGTCTAAATTAGTTGTTACTGCTCAAGAAAGCAATCTTGAAGTCACTGTGGATAGTTCTCTGAAAACATCTGTTCTTCTTTGAGTGATGGTCCCTATATGAATTCCAAACATGAGTAAGCATGTGTGCCATGTGCTGGAGCTGGAACAGTTTTGTAGTAGTGTCCATTGATCCACACATGCGTCATCCACATGCTTGCAGCTGAGGCTGTATGGGTTGATGCCGCTCCAGTTCCCCTTACTGCTACATTGTACCATCGGCTCCACCCCACCAGACCCATCCTCCAAATCCAGGTGCTTCTCAGAGCCAGATCCCTCCTTTTCACCTACTCAATCTTGCAGCCCAAATCCTAGGGGCTGACCACCCTATCCTCTGGCATATGACCCTATCACTGAGCTGTGGTTCAGATATCCCCGGGGCCCATGCTGGCCTCCTGGGACCTGTACCAGGACCATAGGTTTTGTCATGGCATCTTATCAACTATTGCCTGCCCACGCCATGCCATCCTCTGTTTACAACAAACCTGAGAAAGACATAGTGCCGCCAGGACCGCCGGTCCCTCTTGGAGCCTCATCATCACCCGATGAGGTTCTGATTCCACCTTTCCTCTCCCCTCCTCATGACCAGAAACAATACCAAGATCTGCTTCAGCAAGTGGCTTCAGCCTTCAGCCTCACAGTGGAACAGGTCAAGGATCCACAAAACCAGCTCCTGGATATTCTGCAACTGCCAGGACCCTCCCCGACTGCATTCCCCGTCCATGAGGCCATCCTGCAACCGGTATAGTTGGTCAGGCATACACCAGCCTCCTGTGCCCCTACTCCTATGCATGCAGAGAGGTCACACTTTGTCCCAACTAAGGGCACGGACTTCCTTTTCACCCACTCACCCCCCCAACTTGCCAATAGTTCACATGGCAACCAAATGCATTTTCCAACAACATCTCAAGTCCACTCTTCTGGACAGGGTGACACAAAAGCTGGACCTTGTAGTAGAAAAGTCTACTCTACTCTTCTATGGGACTACAGTTCCAGATTTCCAACTACCAGGCCCTGTTGGCGAAATACTACTTTCTCACCTACTCCAGGTTCTTGAAGATTCAGGCTCTTCTACTACAAGTCAAACAACAAGATTTCCAGACGCTGATGAAGGGAAACTGATCACCAAGGTGAATCTCCAGGCAGCCATGGATGCCTCTGACACCATATCACGCTCACTGGCGACCAGCATCATACTCCAATGAGACTCCTGGGTCCAATCATCTAGGTTCCCTAAGAACGTCCATACCACTCTTGAGGACCTCCCCTTTGATAACCAAAAACATTCCAATGACAAAACAGATGAATCCCTTCGGTCCCTCGAGGATTCTTGCTCTGAATGCTACACTCGCACGCCCTCTGGAGTCACGGCTCACTCCACAGGGGCGCACGCCACCACATTGGCCTGCCTAAAGGATGTACCCTGGCAGGACGTTTGCTGGCCAGCCCTGTGGCACTCTGTCCAGATCTTTACTGCTCACTATGCCATCACCCCAGCAGTGGAACTGTCCTACAGACTAACTTCTCGTGAGTCCTCACACCCACTTCCATGCTGAGCACTGCTTGCTAATCACCCACATTTGGAATCCATATAGGGACCATCACTTGAAGAGGAGGAGGTTACTTACCTATAACTGGAGGTTCTTCGAGATTTGGATTCCCATACCTGCGCTCCATCCCCTCTGCTGCGGACTTTGCTTAGTGGTAAGAGGGATATGGGAGCGACATTGACCCGCACAGCCTCTTAGAGCCTCAGATGCAAACACGCAGACGATGCACGTGCGGGTCAAAGGATGCTACTACAAAACTGTTCTGTCATCCATGTTTAGAATCCAAATAGGGACTGAACATCAAAGATCCTGCAAGTACAGGAAAGTAACCATCTACTCAATGTGTAGCGGCTGTCAAAAAGGTAACCAAATGTTATGAACCATTAGGAAAGGAATAGATAATATGAGAGTAAATAGAATGCCACTATATAAATCCATGGTACACCGATACCTCAAATAGTGCATGCAGTTCAGGTGGCCTCATCTAAAAAAGATGCATTAGAAATGGAAAATGTACAGAGAAGGGCAACAAAAATGATTAGGGGTATGGAACAGCTTCCATATGAGGAGAGATTAAAGAGACTAGCACTGGTCAACTTTGAAAAGAGACAGCTAAGAGGGCTTATGATAGAAATCTATAAAATTATGAACGGTGTGGAGACAGCGAATAAGGAAGTGTTACTTACCCCTTCACAGGGCCGGCGTGCCCACTAGGTGACCCTAGGCAGTCGCCGGGAGCTGGGGTGCAGCTGGCCGCGGCTGCCTCTTGCCTTCGCGGCTGAGCTGGGGGCGGCTGGAGCAGGGGGGCGGTTGGCCGCGGCTGCCGCCCACCCTCTCGGCAGCTGAGCCGGGGGGTGGGGCAGCTGGCAGCGGCTGCCTCCCGGCTCCATGGCTGAACTGTGAGCGGTGGGGCAGCTCACCACGGCTGCTGCCCGCCCTCCCAGTTCCCTGCTGAGCTGGGGGTGGGGGACTGAACTGCCAGTGGGGGGAGAGCCGCCGGGAGCTGGGGAGTGCTGCGGGCGGAGGCTGCCGTGGGCGGGTGGGCTGAGCTGCCGACGGTGGGGAGGGGGACTGGCTGGGGGAGGCACAGGGCTGGTGGAAGGAAGTTTCGCCTAGGGCGCGAAACTTCCTTGCACCGGCCCTGCCCCGTCAGATAACACACGAACCACGGGTCACCCAGTGAAATTAATAGGCAGCAAGTTTAAAACAAACAGAAGGAAGTACTTCTTCACACAAAGCACAGTCAACCTGTGGAACTCATTGCCAGGGGATGTTGCGAAGGGCAAAGGTATAACTGGGTTCAAGAAAGAATTGGAGCATAGGTCCATCAGTGGCTATTAGCTAAGATGGTTAGGAACGCAAACCCATGCTCTGGGTGTCCCTAAGCCTCTGACTGCCAGATGCTGGCATTGGATGAGAGGAGATGGATCACTTGATTGCCTGGTTCTGTTCATTCCTTTTGAAGCATCTGGCATTGGCCACTGTCAGAAGACAGGATACTGGGCTAGATGGACCATTGATCTGACTCAATATGATTGTGCTTAAATTTTTAATCTGTAAATCAGGGATATATTCCTCTGAGCTGCATGGAGCTGTGGATTCTAATTGTTTACATCACTTGCTCTGCCTACTTGGTTTCACTTGTGATACTCTTACTTTTCCTTGCACCACATACTTTTTCCTGTAGTTTACGGTTGCTGTGTTGTCTCCTTGTCTTCCTCGTTTACTCACTCACTGCAGTTACTGTAACTACTGCAGCATTCTGTCCACCTCACATGGCATACATTTGTGAAGGATGCGTGATCCTTATTGTCCTCTTTGCATGCAGGGTAACCTCACCCACCCAGAGCTGTCAGTTGCGGTGGAGATGCTGTCATCTGTGGCTCTGATTAACAGAGCTTTGGATTCAGGGGATGTGAACACGATTTGGAAACAACTGAGCAGTCCAGTCACAGGGCTCACTAACATTGAAGATGAGAACTCCCAGAGGTGGGTACATGTGACCGATGGATGTGGCCTCTCTGTGCCCCCAATATTCCCTATATTATTCTCCTGACATTTAATTTTTTCTTTTACCCTTTAACAATTTGGAAAGATAACATTAATCATGACATTTAGTCACTGGTGCCCCTTGTGCCTGGTCCCACGAGCTTGCTCTCTTGAACACTGTCTCTTATGCCACCCCTTCAAGAGACTACATGAGTAGGACTAATATGAAGTCTCTTCCCAGACTTCACATTAGTGCTGTATTCAGGTTCTTTTATGCTGTTGCTGATGCCACCCCCCCATTCACATGAAGTCCATGCTCAGTCTTCACAATGGTCTTAGACTCTCTGTCTTGTATGCTGTCTCTGACGCCCTGCTAGTTGCATTGATCTGGGCTCTTGTAAGCTGCCTTTGGTATGTCTCCCCCTCCCCTTTTTGCATTTGTTCCAGGTTCATCCTGCATGTTCTCTGTCACCACTTCCCTTGCAAGTTAGTTCCACACACTGTCCTTGGGCTCACATGCCAAATTGCCCTCGTAGGCCCACATGATGTCTCTTATTGTTTCTTGTGTATGGCAGATACATCGATGATTTGATGAAGCTGAAAGCTCAGGCACGTACAGAAGGGAATGAGTTTATCACATGGAATGATATCCAGTCATGTGTGGACCGTGTGAACATAGTGGTGCATGAGGAGCACGAGAGTAAGTGCTTCCACTTCATTCCTACTAGAGTGACCTGGGTTCTAAGAAATGCCAAAACCAGATTCACATTCACTGGGATGGGGGTAGCACTGTTAACAAGGAGATAGCTGAAGGTCTAGCTGACACATGGTGAGAGATCTTGGCAGTTGGTGTCTTTCTGGCATTAGGAGATGCCTATATGGTGCACATAAAAAGAGCTCATTTTTCTGTGAATAAATTCAGTGCTCTCTGATGAAGTGTTAACAGCACCACTGCTGACGAAGAGAGCAAGTATAGGTATTTCCATATACCATAGTGTTAAATGCAGCATCTTTACCTAGATAGACAGATAAAGTCCTGGGACCAGATTCTGTAATGTGATGGGATGTGAGTATAGGTTTACCTTTCAGTCTCTGACCCAGTTTTGTTGTAGGCCTATTCAATCTGTCTTTACTTCTTGGTGCAAGCACTAGACATGCTAAATAGGTTCTCATATTCTTAGGAAAATTGACAGGGGGCAGAGGGAAGCAGAAATGCATTGAAGCAAAAGCTCCCACTCTGGTAACTCCTTGTTAGTAGCACTAGTTAGTCAGCCAAACTGTCAAAATGGATTCCTTTACCTCTCTGTTGAAGACATTCAGTCCTGACTTGCAGCCTGTGACGGGGCATGCATACCTCACACTCGGCCTGAAGGGGTTAATCTCACACTATGGGTGGAGGAAGTCCCACCCCTCAGACTGTAGGTGGCATGCTCCAAATGCTATGCTATTATAAAAGGGAGCAGCCTGGCTCAGCCTGGGCTGGCTGCCGGAGAGGAAGGACCTTTGGTGAAGGCTCCCCCTGAAGAGCTATCGCAGCCCTTCCCTGTGGGAGCCGAAGATCTGTGGCCATCGAAGTCCAAGGGAGTTACCTGCCCAGAGGAGCCCAGAGACCCTGATGCCCCACAGACTGCAGCTTCAGGAAGTGCAGTAGGCAGTGACCCAGGGAGGATGAGAGAGAGAGTGGTATCTCCCACCTGTGAGGTCAGCATCTTTTGGTGGGATTTCCTGCCAACCTAGTGGTGGACCACTCTGCCCTGTTAGGGCCCTGGGTCAGGGCCTGGTGGAGTTGGGTCACTGGTAGGAGTATAGGCACAGATGTGGTGTCGTTAATGCTGTGCTGTAGATTGATCCTTTAGACACACATTTTCAAAACTATTTACTGATGGGATGGGGGTTGGTGCCCATTTTGAGGCACACAGGACCTGATTTTCAAGGGATTAAGCTCACGCACCATTATCAACTGAAGTTGTACATTTTGCATGCTCAACACCTCTGAAAATTAGGCCTGAGATGTCTCACGTTGGGCATCCAGTTCAAGTGCTTGTTCGTGTCCGTTCCATGTCAGGTGTGTGCTCTTGCCACATGCACTGGTGCCGGAAGTTTTTCCCCCAGTGGTATCTGTAGGGCTGGCTCTGGCGCCCTCTGCAGCGGCGCGCATATGCACCAGCATAAGATGCGCCACCCCCTCCCCCTTTCAGTTCCTTCTTACCGCTAGTGATGGTGCTTCGACAAGCAATCATACCACTGATTCTTCTAACTCTTTAGTGTATATAGTTAGAGTATTTGTAGTTTTGGTAGTTAAAGTAGTACTTAATTGTAGTGAGGCAGTACCCTACGGACTTTACCCAGGGGTGGTGCATGCCTCGATCCATAGGTGCCGACTCCGTGGGTGCTCCGGGGCTGGAGCACCCACGGAGAAAAATTGGTGGGTGCTCCGCACCCACTGGCAACTCCCTGCCCGCCCCAGACCCGCGGCAAACTTACCGGCACCGGGAGACGTTGCGGGGCCCCGCCCCCGACGCTGGGCAATGTCGGCATCGGGGGCGGGGCCCCGCAATGTCGCGTCGGCATCGGGGGCGGGGCCCCGCAATGTCGCGTCGGCATCGGGGGCGGGGCCCCGCAACGTCGCGTTGGCATCGGGGGCGGGGCCCCAACGCCGAGTGACGGCACCCACGGGCGGAACCGGAAGTCCGCGCCTGTGCCTCGATCCTCAAGCCTTGTGACCGGTATAAGAAGCCTATGCCAGTTAGTGACCCCCATCAAAGCTGTTTGAGGTTAGGGTTGAAGTGCTTAAGGGTGTCCCACTGACGCGACAAGTAGATATCTGCAAGAGTTTCAAATCGCGTACAAAGAAGAAGCATGACATTAGACTCAGGGTGCTCCTCATGGAGTCAGCCCTCGCACCAGCCTCCGAGCCAGCCCACTCCAACTTGGCATTGGTGAGAAGTGCCCCTCTGGTGCCGGCCGCCTCCTGGCACCGATCTCCATCCCTGGTGCCATCCAAGAGGCATAAGAAGCATGAAAGAGGCCGCCCCGGTTGTCTTGCAAGGGCAAAGTTTTATAGGTGAACAAGAACCTGTGAGAGGTACCTTGTCTTTCCCAGAGCATGGCCAGGCAGCAGACTCACTAGATAAGCTCCCAAGCCCACTTCAGGATCTGCCTCTTTCCCTGTGTAGTGGCAGCGGTGCCCGTAACCTCATGGTGCCGACTACACCTGAGGCCTTTCAAGTGGCCAAGGACATTCTGGCAGATCTATGTGCAGAAAAGTCCCAGGAACCCCCACCCCCGATGGCAATCCCAACTAAGGGCTAGCCTGCATTGGGATCTGTGCAGCAATCCCCATCTCCGCGGCACCACTCCCTGGCACCGTCCTGGTCACCAGGTTAATTTAGGTGATCCCCCAGAGCCATGTTACCAGCCAGTGGTGTCTCGTGGCCATTCCACAAGTTCCAGGCACCGGTCCCCAGGACCCTAGACAATGGTCCTTGAAACCCCGGCACCACTCACTGGACTGTCGCAAGCCCAGTTCCAGGACGCTCGGCGCCTGTCTCCAGACTGTCACCGCTGCTCTCCACCCCAGTGCCAATCCCCAGAACTCCAGCGCCGGTCCCCAAGAACTTGATGGCGATCCCTGCAGCCTCAATGCCGGTCAACAGATCCTAGGTGCTGGTCTTCGCAATCCCAGTCACCAAAGCCTTGGTACCAATCCGCAGACTCAGATTGCTGATCCCTGGATTAATGCTGCTGGTCAGCCAAGCACCGTTGCTGGTTCCCAGCCGCCTGGCACTGCTCTACAGAACGCCGGCACCGTTCTCCACAGACTAAGGAAGCTGGTCACCAGGAGAGGACCCTTCCTCCTTGGACTCCAAGGGTGAGGAAGTTGTGGTACCCAGAAACTGGGGATACCCTGCAGTGCCAATGGGAGTTCCAGGAGGCCCACCAGCAGCATGACTTCAAGGACAGTGGCCAGTTCCCTGGCAGTTCTGGAACCCATGGGGGTTTCCCCCTGCCCCAGAATCCCAGGTGCAGTGCTCAGTCTCTGGGGCATCAGACACACACTCTGCCACTGTATCCCGCCCGCCACCCGACTCGGTTGAGGGATCGCTCCCAGGCTCCTCAGCCACCCCAGGACGAGGCCCACCCAGCAGGGGACGTGGAGCCAGTTCCTCCCTCAGCCCTGGCTTACTCCTCGTCACGTGATGAGGCAGTGGCAGGGCTGTCACATGCAGTGCCACATGATGACTTTAAGGCTCACCAAGAGTTTCTTAAGTATGTGGCAGCAAACCTGGGCCTTGAAGCTGAGGAGTTGATGAAGCCCTCCAACACCTTGTTTGACATATTGGCCCCAGCGATCACAGTGAGGGTTGCCTTGCCAGTTCACAAGGGCATCATTAAGCTGGTCAAGGCCTTATGGCAGATCCCATCCTCTCTGCCCCCCCATTTCCAAATGCGCAGGAGGAAATATTACATCTATATGCACCCCCTCCCCTGGCTCCTTGGTAGTCGCAGCAGCCCATCAGAGGAACAGGCAAGGCCAAACCAGTTCTACCCCAAAGAATAAGGATGCAAAGAGGCTGTATCTTTTTGGCAGAAAAGTTTATTCAACGGCCAGCCTCCTACTGTGCATTTCAAGCCACCAAGCCTTGTGGGGGCACTATGACTTTGATACGTGGCACTCCATGGCCAAGTTCGCAGAGTCCCTGCCCCAAGAATCCAGGCAGGAGTTCCTGGCCATAATAGACGAGGGCAAGGAAGTGGCAAGGGTATCCCTCCAGGCGCCTCTGCTGCAACTGATTCCTCAGCCAGGACAATGGTGTTAGCCGTGACGATGCATTGGGCGTCATGGCTGCAGTCTGCCGGCTTATATGCAGAAGTCCAACAATCCATCCAAGACCTCCCCTTTGGTGGTTTAGCCCAGTTTTCTGACCAAATAGACACTAGGTTACATGGGCTAAAAGACTCAAGAGCCACGTTATGCTCCTTGGGTCTCTACACTCCTGGGCCTTCAAGGAAGTGTTTCAAACCCCAGCAGCCTCAAAGATTTGTGGGCCAGACTAGAACTGAGCTCTACCGTAGGAAGGGCAAGAGCTGCAAGCCCCATCAAGGCCAGCCACAGTCGTCCTCATCCCAACTGGACACTAGCCATTACCCGCCTGGAAACAAGTAGGCATTCTGAGGGTGTGCCTGAGGGCAACCTCCCTGTTTGCAACGAGGATTCTACCCCCCTTTTATTTTCAAATTGTCTTTTGCCCTATCTCCCTGCTTGGGCCATTATAACATTGGACCAGTGGGTGCTCAGCACTGTAGCAGTTGGGCACACCCTCCAATTTATTTCTGTCCCTCTTCAGGGACCCTTCTCACAAGCAACTGCTCATCCAGGAGGTGCGGGCCCTCCTACAAGTGGGGGCTGTAGAAGAAGTTCCGAAAGAACTGAGAGGGAAAGGGTTTTTACTTCCGCTGTTTTCTGATTCCAAAGGCAAAAGAGGGTCTACATCCCATCTTGGACCTGCGAGGCCTCAACAAATACCTCCGAAAGTGTAAGTTCTGCATGGTCTCCCTGGCCTCTATTATCCCCTCCCTGGAGATTGGGACAAAGGACGCATACTTCCATATTTCAATTTTTCATGGCCACCGGAGGTTCCTATGGTTCTTAATCGGACAGGCCCACTACCAGTTTGCAGTGCTCCTGTTTGGCCTGGCGACAGTGCCAAAAGTATTCACAAAACACATGGCAGTAGTCACAGCCTACCTCAGATGCAGTGGTATTCAGATCTACCCATACCTCGATGATTGGCTCATCAGAGGGCACATGTTCAGCACGGCATCACGATAGTACAAGCCACCTGCCGAGAGCTGGGCCTGTTAATAAACGAACAGAAGTCAACATTGGTCCCAATGCAAAGGATAGTTGGAGAGATCCTAGAATCTACCCGAGCCAGAACATTCTTACCGGAAGCCAGATTCAGGGCAATGTCAGATCTGATTGCCCAAGTCACTCCTACTTGCTCCCTACAGCCCAGGTCTGCTTCAGACTGCTGGGTCACGCAGCAGCGTGTACTTTATATGGTTCAGCATGCAAGACTGTGCCTCAGACCCCTACAGATGTGGCTGGCGTCGGTCTATTCCCCAGTCAGGCATCACTTGGACAAGGTCCTCATGATCCCACTGCAAATACTTACCTCCCTAGCAGATAGTCGAACCCGCACAATGTGATGGAAGGGTTCTGTTTGTGACTCCTTGTCCCACCCTGTCCCTGGTATCAGACTCCTCGGATTTAGGGTGGGGAGCCCACCTCGGTCCCCTTAGGACACAGGACCTATAGTCCAGAGAGGCGCTGTCATTACACATAAATGTCAGAGCTCAGGGCCATCTACCTTGTCTGCTAAGTGTTCCTTCCCCAGCTCTCGGGCAAGGTAGTGCAGATGTTGACAGATAACACAACTTTGATCTTCTATGTCAACAAGCAAGGGGGAGCACGGTCATCGGCCCTCTGCCAAGAAGCCCTTCACCTGTGGGACTTCTGTATTCAACATGCCATCCATCTGGAAGCATCACACCTACTGAAAGTCTGGAACTCTCCAGAGGACCATCTCAGCAGAGCTTTCTTCTCTCCCCATGAGTGGTCCCTCCATCTGGAGGTCATCAGGACCATCTTCCAGAAGTGGGGAACACCCCAGATGTACCTGTTTGCTACCAAACAAAACAGAAAATGTCACTGGTTTTGCTCTCTACGGTCTCGACAGGCTCACTTTCGGATGCCTTTTTCCTGTCATGGGGGGACTTCCTCATGTACACTTTTTCACTGATTCCCCTCATTCACAGGACCCTCTTCAAGATCAAGAGGGACAGAGCACGCGTCATTGTAAAAGCTCCGGCATGGCCTCACTGACATTTTTTCGGCATGGACTTGGCATGGCAGTCGCCTGGGCGCTCCTGAGCCACCTGGACTTGCTCTTGCAGTACCATAGTTGGCTGCTACATCTGAACTGAACCTCCCTGCACCTGACAGCATAGTTGCTGCATGGCTAAACCTTGAGGAACAGGCCTGCTCCAGACAGGTCCAGCGGGTTCTCTTAGAAAGCAGAAAACCTTCCACTAGAGCTACTTATCTGGCCAAGTGGAAACGCTTTACCTGCTGGGTGTTGGAATGGAACATCCCACCATTTCAGTCATCTTTACAATCCATTCTGGACTATCTGCTCATCCTGAAGCACTAAGGCCTGGCACTCATCAATTAAGGTGCACCATGCAGCCATATTGCACTTCCACCCTCTTATCGACAGCAGGTCTGTCTTCTCGCATGTGATGACTATCCAATTTCTTAAGGACCTTGAAAGGCTCTTCCTGCAGATTTGGGATCCGATTCCCCACTGGGACCTCAGCCTCGTCCCCTCCAGGCTCACTGGTTCTCCTTTTTGAGCTTCCACCAAGGAGCAGGTCTGCACACACTGGATGTCAGGCTTTCTACCTGCTATGAGCTGGCACAGGCCATGCCTCTGGCAATAGTGACAGCTCATTTGACCATGGCTCAAGTATCGTCGGCACCTTTCCTGGCACATGTCCCTATCCAGGACATTTGCAGAGCCACTAATGGTCGTCTGTCCATACTTTCATGACACACTATGCCATCACCCAGCAAGCCCAAGATATGAGGCTGGCTTTGGCAGAGCTGTGTTCCCATCTACATGTCCATGAACTCCTGTCCACCTCCAGAGGCACTGCTTGTGAGTCACCTGACTTGGAATGCGCATGAGCAAGCACTTGAAGAAAAAGGGTTACCTACCTCTCATAACTGTTGTTCTTTGAGATGCGTTGCTCATGTCCATCCATGACCCACCTTCCTTCCCTTCTGTTGGAGTTCCAGCAAGAAGGAACTGGGGGTGGTGGGGGAGGAGCAGCATCTCTTATGCTGGCGCATACGTGCGCCACTCCAGAGGGGCCTACAGATACCACTGGGGGGAAAATCTTCTGGTGCATGTGTCAAGCACACATACCTGACATGGAATGGACATGAGCAACACATCTCAAAGCATAACAGTTACGCGAGGTATTTTTTATTCAGGCATCACAATTTGAAAATTTGGGCCTTGATAGTTAACTTTTATCTAGTCTCCCTAAAGAAGCAGTTTTCTGTTTAGTCCTTTCCAGTCTTTCTGGGTACCACCCATTGTTGGAGGCAGGGACTCTGAAACGCATCCATGGGGCTCAAGTGACTGGTTCGGTGATCACTAGTGCCTCAAAGAGATGAGGTCAATGCCCCTTTTTAACACACACTGCTACAACAAAAAGGGAACTGGTGTTGAAATAATATGTAGCAAGTGCTAAATCTGTATTTCTCAACTGCAGTTTACAGGAAGGAAATTCTTGCCACAAGTTCAGAAGTGTCTCCTCCCCCACTCCACTTCTTAGTATGGTAAAATTGTGGACTCTAGTTCTTTTCTGTGCCCGTTTATGTAATGTTCTGTCTGTTCTTCCCCTGCTCCTGAATCTGCTCCTTAACAATTCGTCGGGGATGTGCATAAAAGCATAATGAGGTTCTTAGCTGGGTCACTTGGTAATGCCTATTTGCTTTATTTACAAAGACAGTTCAGCAGGAAGAAATGGGTGAGAAATAAATCTGAAAACTAAAAGGATTTGAGAAACATGAATCAGAAATAGCCTTTAATACCTGAGAAATTTGGCAAGGTCCAATGTGTTAGATATTCAAAACGTTGCCACTCCCAAAAAGGCATTTTTGGCTACCTTACGCTTGTATACTGTGCTCATGACTGTGGTGTCTTAAGTCTCTCATTTAGGTGCTTAATTGTATTTTGAAACATTCAGTTGGGGTTCACATCTGCATTCTGTAAAAACTGGCTGTTTTGGCACCTCTAATGGAGGAACTAGGCACACACATGAATTCTTCAGAGATAATCTTTCAGTAATTCCATTCCCATCTAGACAACTTTAGTTGACTGAAGCCCAGGGTTGAGAAACTACTGTCTGAAAATAAACATACTAAAACTGGAATAGTTTGATTCATTTTTATTTGTGGCTGAAACGCTTTTAATTTGTTGAATTAACAAAAGAACCCTTTCAAGTTTCAGAAAGCAAGATCTCAGGGACAAATTGATTCCTAAGAACACCACTACTTGCCAGCTCCTCCTTCCCTTTTCTAACTTTATGGTCGAATATGCATACATACAAGTACAACACAAAGCTTCATTAGGATCAAGATTTCAAGAAGCAGTTTGGATGGGTCAAACACACAGGAGTCGTATGGATCTGTATTAGGGCTTATCTACATGAGCACTTAGTTCACAGCAAGCTGGGATATAAATCTACTCCACAGTAGCCTGCTGTACACAGAAGGCTTGTCTACACTTACCAGAGGATTGATGCTGTGGCGATCGATGCATTGGCAGTCGATTTTTAGCAGGTCTAGTGAAGGACATTTCTTAGCAGTGAAGTTAAAATTTATCTCAAATGTCCTTCTTTGGGTGTATAAGCAAGAATCACAGTGTGTCCCATTCCTTCACCTTTCATCTGTTAACTTTTTTTATTGTAAACACTTTAGAGAATGTTTTCCTGACACATTTTGGGTGCATTTTCAGTCTACAAATAACAAATTAATGTCAATCTTCCAGAATAAATAGTGTAATTGTAACTGTTACTGTGATCCTAAAATATAGTTCAAAGAAATCATGTCAGACATGTTTTGTGACTCTTACATGTTCCTCTAAATGTCATGTGATCTTATTATGTGCATGCTAATACAATAGAGAGTGATTTCCATAGCTATGTTAATAATCTCCATATGTGAAGAGAGGACATGTGACCTAAAGACCTTCCTGAAAGAAGTCTCTGGAGTTTCCCAGAGTCACTAGGTGCTCAAGGCTGATTCTAGGCTAGCAGATTTTTCTACTCATTTCTTTCCTGTTTCATTCTTTGAAAAGATGGCATTTTTCAGTCCTGTGCATAAAATGGAATCTTCTATAGACATAAGTAGGATGAAATAACTTTCCTGAGCTCTTTCCAGTGTCTAGTCCAGGGTGTTCCCCAACAGCATCTGAGGGGTTTGCTACAAATGTTAGGGGCCAAGGCTACATTAATCAGTGGAGACTAAGACCAACAGAGTGAGAGTGTCTGTCTGTGTGTGTGTCTGTCTCTCTCTCTCTCTCTCGTTAAATTTTAATTTAAGATCTTGCCTTGATTAACTCATTTCCTGAATGCTCCAAATAGATACTGGGTTTCCCACTTGGGTCACATGAGCAAATCTCATGATGAAACCACAGAGAGACACTAAGCCAGCAATCACATAGCACTGTTTGTATGGGCAAGGTTTTAAAAAATGTAAAAATTGCCATACAGGCCAGAGCTGAAGTCTGGACATCTATTTAGTCCAATATCCTGCCTGAAAGAATCCTTATAATGAATCCCCCAATGGAATAACCTATTCAGAGGTGAAGTTTCTTTTTAATCACTTAGTTAGTGGTTGGCTTATGCTCCTAAGCATGGGGAAATTTATAGCTCCTGTTTGAAGTGTGTGTGTGTGTGTGTGTGTGTGTGTGTGTGTGTGTAATATAGAACTGTGGATGTTCTCATTACACACAAGTGTCCGATCCCTTTTTGCATCCTGATAAATGTTTTCGACTCAGTACCTTGTGGCAGTGAGTTCTAACAGACTAATGCATGATAGGCATCCTCTTGTATTATGAAAGTGGGCACTCCTGTTTGCCCTATTTACCTTTTCTGTGTCATTTGTTGTTAATTCTATCATGTCCTCTCTTGTTCATCTCCTTTTCTGTCTTGCTAGGTCTCCAGTCATGTTTGTCTCTCCTCTGTGAGCCCCCTTTCTTTCTTTTTGAGACAAGATGACCAGAACTGAGCACAGTAATCAGGCAAGGACATCCTGATGGCTTATATAGAGGCATAACTATATTTTCAGTATTTATTTTCTATCCCTTTCTTCATATGTCCCAACAGAAAGCAAAACTTGAGCTGGTTGGAGTGACAAAGCATGTTTCTTCCTCCCACCCATGAGAGAACTTTGCGGTCATCTAAACACAGCCCTTGTCATGGGAATGAAATTCAAAGTTTATGTGGTCACATCAGATGTCTGTACCATCCTTTATTTGTAATGGCCCTGGTTCCTAGTGTGGGCCCTGCAATAGATCTGGACCATAATGATCTTGATTTTTTGAATCTCTAAGAACATAGAAATGGACCAGTGCTCCATCTAGCCCAGTATCCTGTCTTCTGACAGTGGCTGGTGCCAGATGCATCAGAGGGAATGAACAGAACAGGACGATTATCAAGTGATCTATCATCTGTTGTCCAGTCCCAGCACCATGCCCTCACAGGCTTAGGGACACCCAGAACACGGAGTTGCGTCCTGAACTATCTTGTTACTAGCCATTGATGGGCATATCCTCCATGAGCTTCTCTAATTCTTGTTTGAACCCATTTGTACTGTTAGCCTGCACAACATCCTCAGGCAGTGAGTTCCACAGGTTGACTGTGCATTGTGTGAAGAAGTACTTCCTTTTGTTTGTATTAAACATGCTGCATATTAGCTTCATTGAGTGACCCATGGTTTGTATGTTATGTGAAAGGGTAAATAACCATTCCTTATTCACTCCACACCATTCATGATTTTATAAACTTCTATCATAAGCCCTCTTAGTTGTCTCTTTTCCCAGGTGAAAAGTCCCAGTCTTTTTAATCTCTTCTCATATGGAAGCTGTTCCATACCACTAATCATTTCCATTGATCTTTTTTACATTAGAATTGGAAAATATCTTTTTTGAGATGCGGCGACCAGAACTGCACATAGTTATTCAAGGTCTGGGTGTACCATGGATTTATATAGTGGCATTATATTTTTTTCTTATCTATCACTTTCCTAATGGTTAGTTTTTTTGACTGCCGCTGCATGTTGAGCAGATGTTTTCAGAATGACTCCAAGATCTTTCTTGAGCGGTAAAAACAATTTAGATCCCATCATTTTGTATGCATCGTTGGGATTATGTTTTCCATTGTGCATTACTTTGCATTTATCAACATTGAATTTCATCTGCCATTTTGTTGCCCAGTCACCCAGTTTGGGGAGATCCCTTTATAGACAGCTTTGGACTTAACTATCTTGAGTAATTTTCTATTGTCTGCAAACTTTGCCACCTCAATGTTTACCCCTTTTTTTAGATAATTTATGAATATGTTGAACAGCACTGGCCCCAGTACAGATCCTTGGGGGACCCGGCTATTTACCTCTCTCCTCTCTGAAAACCTGTCCATTTATTTCTACCCTTTGTTTCCTATCTTTTAACCAGTTACTGACCCATGAGAGGACTTTCACCCATTGGTGAGGCACTTGTCAAAGACTTTCTGAAGTTTCAAGTACACTGTATCCACTAGTTCTTCTTCGAGTGCTTGCTCATATGTATTCCAATTAGGTGTACGCGCCGCGCGTGCATGATCGTCGGAAGATTTTTACCCTAGCAACACTCGGTGGGCCGGCTGGCGCCCCCTGGAGTGGCGCCATTGCGGCACCTGATATCTAGCTCAGCCGGCCCAGCGCCCTCTCAGTTCCTTCTTACCGCCCGTGATGGTCGGATCTGTGGAGCAGCATAGCTGATCTCCACCTCCCTAGCTTAGTTAGCACTCGATTAGCATTGTTAATGTTTTAAGTACTTTAAGTAGTTGTTAATAGTTTTGATAGTTGTAAGAAGTTTAGTTTAAATACTAGTGCGAGATAAGGGGCTTTTCCCCTTCTCTCGCCTCTGGTACCGGGCTCATGCCTGGTTCACCAGGATTCAAGCCGTCGGCTGGCTCCAAGCCAATGCCTACGGGGGACCCCCCCCCACGACTCCCGTTTGAGGCGCTGGGGGATCCCATCTCGCAGATAAGTGTCAGGTCTCCAAGGCTTTTAAGCCTAGAGCCAAGAAGGAGCGGGGCTTTCGCTTAAAGCAGCTCCTAGTAGAACCGACACTTGGCCCGAGGCCGGGCCCACTGTGCCTCAGCAACAGACCCTGGGGCTGGCACCGCCGGACGCCGCTGTAGCTGCAAGTACAAGCCCGCCCGGCCCAGACTTTCGGCCTGGCGCCAGCACCATCGGCTCCCGGTACCGCAAGGTCCGTCGAACTTGGTGGCCGTGAGCTCCCCGGTACAACCCGAGGTAGAGCTAATACTGCCGTCCAGACCGGCACCGGCCCCAGCGACTCCGGTACCGCAAAGTCTGTTGAGCTCTGCGCCCCAGGCGAAGACTCCGGCACAGACGACTCCTGCACCCTAAGGGCCGTCGACCTCGGTGCCTGTGCGCTCCCCGGTATGCACCGAGGTAGAGCTAATGCGGCTGGCTGCATCGGCACCAGCATCCGCCAACTCCGGTACCGCCAGGGCCGTTGAGTTCCGTGCCCGACTGAGGCACCGGCACCGTCACCTCCGGCACCGTACGAGGGCCGTTGAGCTCGGTAGCCGCCTGCTCCCCGGTATACACCGAGGTAGAGCCAACGCTGGCGCCTGCATCGGCACAGGCAGCCTCAACTCCGGCACCGCCATGGCCGTTGAGTTCCGTGCCCGACTGAGGCACCGGCACCGTCGCCTCCGGCACCGCAGGAGGGCCGTTGAGCTTGGTAGCCGTCAGCTCCCCGGTATACACCGAGGTAGAGCCAACGCTGCCGCCTGCATCGGCACCGGCAGCCTCAACTCCGGCACCGCCAGGGCCGTTGAGTTCCGGGCCCGACTGAGGCACCGGCACCGTCACCTCCGGCACCGCAGGAGGGCCGTTGGGCTCGGTGGCCGTCAGCTCCCCGGTATACACCGCGGTAGAGCCAACGCTGCCACCCGCATCGGCACCGGCAGCCTCAGCTCCGGCAACGCCGGTGCCGTCGAGTTCCGCGCCCGACGGAGGCACCGGCACCGGCGACTCCGGCACCGCAGGAGTGCCGTTGAGCTCAGTAGCCGTCAGCTCCCCGGTATACACCGAGGTAGAGCCAACGCTGGCGCCCGCATCGGCACCGGCAGCCTCGACTCCGGCACCACTAGGGCCGTTGAGTTCCGTGCCCGACGGAGGCACCGGCACCGGCGACTCCGGCACCGCAAGAGGGCCGTCGAGCTCAGTGGCCGTGCACGAAGATTCGGCACCGGCGACTCCGGCACCGGCGACTCCGGCACCGCGAGGTCCGTCGAGTCCGGGGCACTGAGCTCCCCGGTTCGCACTGAGGTAGAGCTAATGCCGCTGACTGCATCGGCACCGACCCACTCCGGTACCGCAAGGTCCGTTGAGTTTCTCACCGTAGGCGAACAGACCCGCCACTGATGCACCGCAAGGTCTGTTGAGCTCGGGGGCCGTGAGCTCCCCAGTACGTACCGAGGTAGAGCTAATGCTGCCGCGAGGCACGTCTGCCATGCTGTGCCCGCTACCGCACACCGGAGCTGGCCGACACCGATCCAGCTCCAGGCGGACCCCCAGTCCCGGCACCGCTCGCAGTCCCAGCCCCCGATCCCCATCTCGGCGCCGGTCGCACTCGCGGTGCCATTCGAGATCGGCCTCTATATACAGCCGCTCCCGGCACCGCCTTCGATCCCGGTGCCGGTCGAAGCGCAGGTCCCTGGGAAGCCGGTCCCGCAGCCGATCAATGAGATGGCCCCCTTCAGGGTCCAGGTCGGGCTCTCGGCGCCGAGACATGTGTCAAGGGCACCGCCGGCAGGAGCACTCCGCTCCACCCTGGACCTTCCGCTCCGCATTTAGATCCCCTCCCGCCCCAGACAGGGAGTGGTTGCCATATGGACCAAATCCACGGGATGGATTGTCCTAGACGCTGGCTGCAGAACGCACAGAATTCTGCCCAGAGACCACATCAGTGGTATTCCTGGACACTGCGGTCTTATTACCAGGACCAAGGCGTTCCTTCCACAGCCTCCCAATCGGCCCACTCGGAACCCTGAGTGACAGGGGCCACAGTATCCCGCCCTTCCCTAGAGGAGGTGCAGCAGATAGTGGAGCTCCAGGGTCACGTGGTGGTCATCCTCTTGGCTGACACCCTTGCCAGGCTAACCCTGCCTTTCGCACGTACGTTCCAGACCAACGCCACTTCAATCTGATGATCTCCAGCTCGATTCCCCCCACTGCCGGGGGGGTTGAGAAAAGATATATGGCGTCCTCAAGGTCCTGTGAGTACGTACACTCTCACCCCCAACCGTGCTCCTTGCTTGTTCAATTTGTGAAGGAGAGGCACAGCCAGCAGCCCCTGCACCTAAGTCTAAGGAAAAGGGATTTCCCCCAGAAATCCAGGCAGAAGTACTCAACCCTGATTGAGGAAGGCAAAAAGGTGGCCAGAACATCTTTGCAGGCCTTCTTGGATGTCTCCGAATCGGCGACTGGGACACCGGCATTGGGTGTTGCCATATGCCGTATCTCGTGGCTGCAGTCCTCTAACCTCCTGGCGGGGGCACAATTCACGATTCAGGTCTTGCCCTTCGATGGGCAAGCCCCTTGTCTTCTCTGAAAAACAGACTCGAGACTTCACACCCTGAAGGACGACCGCACTATAATACGGTCGCTGGGGCTGCATACCCCTGCCACGCAGCGCTGGCCCGTCCGGGCCCTCGAGCATCGCCCCTACCCTACGCCCAGGCCTAGGCAGGACTTCATTAGAAGACCAGGCCAGGTGGTACAAGGAGGCAGCCTGTTATCAGGCTGGCCAGAACCAGGCCCCCCCCCCTAAGCCATCGATGGGGCCCGAACAAAATGCTTGAAGTTGCAGCATCACTCCCTGTCCCTCTTCAGGGACCCTTCTCATGAGCAACTCCTAATTCAGGAAGCGCAAACGCTCCTCAATATAGGGGCAATAGAGGAGGCTCCAAGGGAGTTAAAAAAAAAAAAAAAAAAAAAAAGGTGGGAGGTTTACTCCCGTTATTCCTAATCCCCAAATCAAAACGGGGGTTATGTCCTATCCTGGACCTTCGCGAACTCAACTAATTCATGGCAAGTTGAAGTTCCTCATGTTTTTTCCCTGGGTTTTATTATACCTTCATGGGATCCTGGAGGCTGGTACGCTGCCCTCGACATGAAGGATGCGTACTTCCACATAGCTACTTACCTACTTACCGACACACAGACGTTTTCTTCGCTCTGTAGTCGACCAAAGGCACTTTCAATCCACCGTCTTTCCCTTCGGCCTCTCCACGGCTCTGAGGGTTTTTCACGAAGTACATGGCCGTTGTAACGGCTTCTCTTCGTCAACGGTGAACCCAAGTACTCCCATGTCTCGACGACTGGCTCATCTGCGGCAGCGCCAACAGCCAGGTCCAGTCGCAGGTTCAGATTTCCATGAGCTTGACTCTCACTCGACAGTTCCTGCAGAGCTTCCCAGCTTACCAGCATGAAGCTGCCTGGGTCTACTGGGTCTCATGGCGTCCTGCACGTTCGTGATCAGACACGCCACTTACGGCTCTGTTCGTTCCTGGCCTGGCTCTTGCCAGCGTGTCACCCACACAGAGACAACATGGTTGTGGGACTGAGGGTACCATCGCAGGTCCTAGCCTCCCTAGACTGGTGGCTGGACCCCAAGAAGGTGCCATAAGGGGTGCCATTCCATACCCCACAGCCCTCCCTGGTCCTGACCACAGACGCAGGAGCTGCGGGCAGTGCGTCTTGCCTGTCAAGCCTTCTCCAAACACCATCAGGATCGTTGTGCTATAGTCCTCATAGGCTACACAACGGCCATGCTTTTATATCAATAGGCAAGCAGGGGCACGTTCGTTCCTGCTCTGCCGAGAAGTCATATGATCGTGGGAGTTCTGCATAGCCCACTCCATCCACCTGGTAACCTCCTTTCTCCTCAGGGTTCAGAACACCTTGGTGGACCGCCTCAGCAGACCCTTCCAGGCTCCAGAGCGGCCCATTTGCCCGGATGTTACTCACTCTGTCTTCCGGGGCTGGGATTTTCCCACATACACCTGTTCGCGACTCGCGAGAATCGCACGTGCCACGTGTTCTGCTCGATCCGGGACGCTCCCCAGGCTCCCTGATGGACGCCTTTCTTGGGCCTTGGACGGATCACCTGTCCTATGCCTTTCCCCCATTTCCACTGATCTGCAGGGTCCCGCTCAAGCTGCGCAGGGACAGGGCCCGCCTACTCCTAATCGCCCCGGCGTGGCCCAGGCAGTACTGGTACACTGCTCTCCTAGAGCTCTCGATGGCCGCCCAGATCACTCTCCCTTTGTGGCCGGACCTGATTACTCAGCAGCATGACAGGGTCTCGCACCCTGACCTGCAACCTCTCCACCTCACGGGGTGGCTGCGGCATGGCTGAACCAGTCCGAGTTATGTTGTTCCGACCCGGTTCAACAGGTTCTTTTGAGTAGCGGAAAGCCCTCTACCAGGTCCACCTACTGAGCCAAAAGGAAAACGTTTTCCTGCTGGTGCGCCCCTCGGGGTATCGCCCCTCGGTGGCGGCGATCTTGGCCTTTTCACTCTGGCGAGAGTGGGCACTCGATTTTTCCAACCCCATGGCCACTAGCTTCCTCAAGGGGTTGGAACAGCTGTACACACTAGTCCAGCATCCGGCCCCTGCATGGGACCTCAGCATTGTGATAACCAGGCTCATGGGGGCCCCATTCGAGCCTGTGATCACCTGCTCGATCCTGTACCTCTCCTGGAAGACTGCCTTCCTTGTAGCCTCGGCGAGGCATGTATCTGAGCTCAGAGCGCTCACTTCGGGACTCCTTACACGGTGTTCCATAAGGACGAGGTACAGCTGCGACCACACCTGGCCTCGCTCCCTGAAGGGGGTCGGCCTTTCATGTCAACCAAGACATTTTCTGCCGGTCTTCTACCCGAAGCCGCATGCTTCTTCAAAGGGATCGACATCTTCGCTCCCTGGCCATCCATAGGGCCCTCGCCTTCTACGTCCAGCGGACAAAGCTCTTTTGCAGAACGACTCAACTGTGCGTTACTATGGCAGACCGGATGAAGGGCCTCCCGGTCTCCTCCCAACGCATCTCGTCCTGGATCACGTCGTGTATCCGGGTGTGTTATGACTTGGCTGGTGTTCCCACCACGCACCTTGCTGCCCACTCCACCCGAGCTCAAGCCTCGTCCTCCGCCTTCCTGGCACATGTACCTATACAGTACATATGTAGGGCAACAACCTGGTCATCGGTGCACACCTTTGCCATTCATTATACCATAGTCCAGCATCCCAGAGAGGACGCTGCATTTGGTTCACCAGTCCTGCGGTCTGCAGTTTCTCACTCCGACCCCACCGCCTAGGCAAGGCTTGGGAGTCACCTAATTGGAATACATATGAGCAAGCACTCGAAGAAGAAAAGACGGTTACTCACCGTAGTAACTGTTGTTCTTCGAGATGTGTTGCTCATATCTATTCCAAACCCGCCCTCCTTCCCCACTGTCGGAGTAGCCGGCAAGAAGGAACTGAGAGGGCGCTGGGCCGGCTGAGCTAGATATCAGGTGCCGCAATGGCGCCACTCCAGGGGGCGCCAGCCGGCCCACCGAGTGTTGCTAGGGTAAAAATCTTCCGACGATCATGCACGCGCGGCGCGTACACCTAATTGGAATAGATATGAGCAACACATCTCGAAGAACAACAGTTACTACGGTGAGTAACCGTCTTATCACTCTTGTCCACATTTGACACCCTTAAAGTAATTTCATAGATTGTAGAGGCATGATTTTTCTTTACAAATACCATGCTGACTCTTCCCCAAAAATATCATGTTCATCTACTTATCAGATAATTCTGTTTTGTTATAGTTTCAACCAATTTGCCTGGTACTGAAGTTAGGCTTACTGGCCTGTAATTCCAGGATCGCCTCTGGAGCTTTTTAAAAAAATTGGTGTTACTTTAGCTACCCTCCAGTCATCTGGTTTAGAAGCTGATTTAAGAGAGAGGGTACGCACCACAGTTAATAGTTCTGCAGTTTCATATTTTAGTTTCTTCAGACCTCTTGGTGAATACCCATCCGGTTCTAGTGATTTATTACTGTTGAATGTATCAATTTTGAGATATCCATAGAGGAGGTTTTGGAACAATCTGGACAATAGCTCCGATTTGTCACCTGGAAAGAATGACTCGGGTAGGGAAATCTGCATCCGTCTTCACTGCACAAGATGTGAGGGAAAGAATTCATTTAGCTTCTCCACAACGGCCATGTCTTTCACAAGAGCTCCTTTAGCACCTCGATCATCCAGTGGCCCCACTGATTGACAGGTTTCCTGCTTCTGATGTACTTAAAAATAAATTCCTGTTTTTATGCCTTTTGCTAGTTGCTCTTCAAATTCTTTTTTGGCCTGCCTAATTGTGCTTTTACAATTGACTTGCCAAAATTTATGCTTCTTAATATCTTCACTAGAATTTGACTTCCAATTTTTAGAAGATGTCTTTTTGTCTCTAACTGCCTCTCTTACTCTGTTTAGATACAGTGGAAGTTTTTGGCCCTCTTTCTTTCTTTTTATTTGGGGTATACATTTTGCTTGAGCCTCTCTTATGGTGTTTTTTAAAAGTTTCTATGCAGCTTGCAGGCATTTCACTCTTGTGACTATGTACCTTTTTAATTTCCATTTAACTAGTTCCTCATTTTTGTGTAGTTCTCCTTTATGAAATTAAATGCTATTGTGCTGGGTTTCTTTGGTATTTTCTCTCCTATAAGGCTGTTAGATTTAATTACATTATGGTCACTATTACCGAGTGGTTCAGCTACAGTCATCTCTTGGACCAGATCCTGTGCTCCACTTTGGACTAAATCAAGAATTGTGTCTTCCCTTGTGGATTCCAGGATTAGCTGCTCCAAGAAGCAGTCATTAATGGTGTCTAGGAATGTTATCTCTGCATCCTGTTCTGAGGTGACATGTACCCAGTCAATATGGGGGTAGTTGAAATCTCCTGTTGGGTTTTCTGTTTTTGTAGTCTCTCTGATCAACTTGAGCATTTCAAAATCACCCTTCTGGTCAGGTGATCAGTAGTACATTTGTACTGTTGTACTCAAGCATGGAATTCAAGCATGGATCCATAGAGATTCTGTGGTACAGTTTGATTCATTTAAGATTTAGTATATTTGACTCTGCTTTCTTTCACATATAGTGCCACTCCCGCACCAGCATGACCTACTCCGTGATTCATATATATTTTGCACCCTGGTGTTACCATATCCCATTGATTATCTTCATTCCACCAAATTCCTGTGATGCCTCCTATATCAATATCCTCATTTAATAGCAGGCAGTCAAGTTCACCCATCTTAGTAATTAGACTTATAGAATTTGTATACAAGCACTTATAAAATTAGTCAATATTTAGTTGTCTACCTTTGTGATGCAATGAGACTCTCTTTCTTTTTTGTTGGACTGTTTCTGTGCCCCACTCCAAATACCAATCCTACCTCAAGTTATTCTGCTTGTTATGTTGATATCCTCCTACTAATTCTTCCCCACATCATTAACTCCCACTCTTTCTAGACATGCAGGAGATCCACTTGTAGAAGATGGTTTCTGCTGACAGCATAGAATCCACTCTTGTATAGCTAAACAAAAATAAAGTTTCAAAAAAAGTTTATTCAAGCCAGAAACCAGTAAATGTTTGTATCTGCATAACAAACATCAATATTGCATATATCTTTCTATAGTCCTGTAACTAGTATAACTTTAAACTTTAGAGGAAATTTCATACTGTGAGCTCTTTGGGGCAGGGACTATACTTCTGTTCTGTGTTTGTACAGTGCCTAGCACAATGGTCTCCTGATTGATGACTAGGGTTCCTAGGCACTATAGAAATACCAATAAATAATCATTATAATAATAATACTGTGCATGGTCCAGCAAAAAGTATTTCTTCTTTGAGTAGTGTCCGTATGGGTGCTCCACTGTAGGTGTGCTTGCGTCCCTGCACTGATGATCGGAGAACTTCGGTAGCAGTGTCCGTTAGGCCCGCATATGCGCTGTCTCTCCTTGTGCTGCGCCATGAGGCCATCTAGCCCGCGTGTGCTAACTTCCCCCAAGTTTCTTCTCAGCTGCCCCTGCCCCCTCTCTAATCTATGGAGCTATTCACAGTCCGTTAAGACCGTTACTTAAATCTGCATTTCTATAGTTAGCCTCCTAGTTCATGGTTGTAGTTATAGTTGTAGTTTCTTCTTTTTATTTTACCTTTTAAAAAATCAAAAAAAAGGAAAAAAAAAAAAAAAAGACTAATTTCTTTTCCACCTCTTCGCTTGTTGGGGACCTTTTCCCCCAGCGGGGTATGCCCAGCTCACTGAGCTTCAAGAAGTGCAAAGAGGCAATCCCTGTCACAGATAAGCATTCCAAGTGCATTTGTTGCCTTGAAAGTCCTCATTCAACAAAAGTGTGGATTTTGACACCAACGAAGGCCCCGGTCTCGTAAGGTTAGAGAGCGCAGACAGAAGATGATCTTCATGGAGGTCGCTCTCTGGACCCACACCATGAGCCACCTGGCAAACATGAGTCTTCCCCACAGCCATTGGGACTATTGGTACTGGTGGAATCCCACCACTCCAGAGACCTCCCACAACACTCTTCCCCATCCCTCTTCAGGGACTCTTTTTACGAGAGTTTACTACGATTAGAGATCACCTCCTCCAGTTAGGAGCCATAGAACTAGTACTTCAACATCTATGAGGCATCTATTATTTCATCATACCCAAAAGGAAGGGAGGTTGGAGACCCATACCAGACCTCCGAGCTCTCAACAAGTTTGTCAAGGCTCAAAAATTCAAGATGGTCACCTCATCAATGATCATTCCAACATTGGAACAGGGAGATTGGTTTTTCAGCCCTCAGCCTCCAGGACGTCTGTTTTCATATCTTAGTCTTACCAGCTCACAGATGATTTCTCAGATTCACTCTGGGACATGACCACTACCAATACAGAGTGCTCCCCTTTGGGCTATCATCAACCCCGAGAGTATTTTCCAGGTTCTCTCAGTGATGGCCGCTCATTTACATTCTCAATCTATCTGTACGTGGATGATTGCCTCCTCAAAGCCCAATCTCTCTGAGAGGCTCACCAAGTCACTGAAGTTACAATTCACTTGATAACAGAACTGGGTCTACAGATGAACACCCAGAAGTGAACCCTCGCTCCAGTGCAACACCTGGAATTCATAGGGGCCGACCTTGATTCATTACAGGTCAAAGTCCACTTACCTCAACACAGGTTCCTATCTTTAGTCACACTAATAGACACCATTCAAAACAGCCCACAAATACTCTCCTCCTCTGCTGGGACCAGGATCTTCTCTACATCTTTCTTCTGGTTCCCCTACTGTCAAAGGTCATGTGAAAATAAAAAGGGATGGAGCTCACGTTCTTTGGATTGCTCCTACTTGGTTGAACAGACCTGGTAACCTTACCTGGCATAGCTCGCAATGTGCCAGCCAATCCCTCTCCCAGCTATCCTGCACCTCCTCTTGCAGAATAGAGGACATATCCTGCATCCCAACTTGGGGATTCTCCACCTCAAGACATGGCTCCTGCTTGGTTCCAACACCTAGAAAGCTTCTGTTCAAGGGAGGTACTACTTCACAATAGGAAGTCCTTTACACGACATACTTGCATAAATCAATTGATTCACCTTCCAATCTTCTACCCCAAGCCTCATCAAAACAACAGTGAGGCTATATTACACACCCTTGATGTCAGGAGAGCACTGGTCTTCTACCTGGACAGGACAAAGGCCTTCAGGAAGTTCCCTAGGATTTTCCTCTCCATTGCGGAAAGATCCAAGGGCTTAGCAATATCAGCCCAAAGGCTCTCCAATTCTGTCAAGACATTGTTACCAAGTTTCCAGCCTCTTCCATGACTCTCTTCCAGCCTCTCTTCATACACACTCCATAAGGTCGATCTCTTCTTCTGTCACCTTCAAGAATGTCCTTATTTCAGAGATCTGTAGAGCAGCGACATGGACATCAGTCCACACTTTCACAGAATGCTTTGCGATCACTGGGGACTCCGTCTCCAATGTCATCTTTAGCTCCATGGTCCATCCGACTCCAAAGTCCCAGTCCTCCAGAAGGGGCACTGCTCGGGAGCCGCCTACAGTGACAAGAACTCTGAAGTAGAGGGGATGAGGGTAGACTGTGGAGCATCCATAGGGACGCTATTCAATGAAGTAGTAGTAGTTACCTTGTGGCTCTTCAAGATGTGTCCACCTTCCTCCCCTCTACTTTGGATTTCTTGTCTATGACTCTGTGGTAGAGAAGGAATTGAGTGGGGTTAGCCCTCGCACACGGGCTAGCCTCATGGCGCAGCACGAGGAGGGACAATGCATGTGTGCAGGCCTAATGGACACTGATACCAAAGTTCTCCGATCAGCAGCACAGGGATGCAAGCAAACCTGAAGTGTAGCACCCATAGGGGGACACATCTCAAAGAACTATCATTACTGCACAAGGTGAGTAACTTCTTTATAAAATATGAAAAGCTACTTTTTCAGTTCTTTAAATGTTAGTTTTCATTTTATTTAAGATGTTCCCACAAATTAGCCTGGAGATTCCACTGTAGAGATTACTAAACCTGGAAACTTTTAGTTTATGAAATACAGCCCTTTTGGGGGGGGGGTAATTAAACGTGCAAAACAGTGTCAATTTTTTTGGATGTAGAAAGTTTTTTGGTTTTTTGTTTAGGTTTTTAAACCGTCACACAAATGAAGTACCCACACTGATTTAATTGGATCTGTCAGCTGCCTTTGACACTGCTGAAGGTGGTATCGACATGTTTGTAGTTCATAGTAAGAGTAGATGGAATTGGTTTTGCAGTGGCTCTGCTCCTGGGTGTTGAGAGGACCCGGGGAGAGTGTGGTGATCATCTGATGTGAAGGGGCTTATGATTGATGCCATAGGGCTCTTTGTGTCTCCTTATGGTTTCCTTGAGCCATTGAGCAGTTTGGTTTTTGTACAGTGCCCAGAACACTGAATGGGCACTATACATGTGAAGAAATTAGATAGGTGTCTTCATCATAAAAGCTGAGTTTCAGTTGAAAATGTCATAATTCTCAGCTGACACTAGCTTTATTAAGGACTCTAGCCAGTCAGTGATGATAAAACATTGCTTGTGATCTTCTGCTGACCAGAAACTATCCCTTATATTCTTTCTTTTCTAGGGATTTTAGCAATTGGGCTTATTAATGAAGCTCTTGACGAGGGAGACACCAGAAAGACTCTTCAAGCCTTACAGATCCCCGCAGCAAAACTGGAGGGGGTAACCCCAAAGGTAGCACAGCACTACCAGGACATGTTGATCCGAGCCAAGAGGGAGAAAGCACAGGTGAGTGCTGTTAAACAGGTCCCTGCAGAATTTTTGTAGTCCAGTATATTCTGTTGTGTGATTATGGCAGAAATAGTGCTGATGTCAGTGAAGCCATTGTCAGGCCTTCTGTGGGGATGATCATATTTTGACACTTAGGTTTTGTCTACACTAAAGAAAAATAGTTTTGCAACCACAAGCTGGATGTCACCATAAACCAAGGAAACTGCTGCAGACATACTGATTGCATGCAATGGATCATTGCATCTCTTGTTGTTTGTTTGCACTGAACTGAAGCAACAGAGGTTGTACTAATGCATTTTGGGACTCTTGGAGCACCAATTCTATAGTGTGCAGCACTTTTGTTAAGAGCACACAGAGGCTTTTGGGTAATTTTCAGAAGTGAGGTCCTTCAGTGTGTAGCAAATACACAGACCCAAAATCACTGGATTTATAACTTCTCAAAACCTGCAATTTTCATAGAATCATGGATTTTTAAAACCAAGAGGGAGATCTCTGATGTAACATAGGCAATGGAATTTTCACTCAGTAATCCCTGAAACAAGCTCAATAATTTGTGGATGAACAAGAACTTTTAGAAAGATGGACATCCTTTGGTAAACTGTGCAGAGTGGGGTGGAGGGAGAAGCACTGATGTTGGGGTGTCCGCCTCCCCCCTGCCCATGTATCCCATCTCTGCAGAGCAGGGGAGGGGGAATAGGGCTCAGGAGCAGGAGAGCTGCAGCTGCTGCTTTCTTTTGAGTGCCTTAAAGAGACAGCACATGGTCTCTAATAGACTTGCCCAGCGTGTGCTCACCTCCCAACACATACTTGTGGTGTTACTACTTGGTACTTCCTGCAATGCACATATATTCGCTGTAATTTTATTCTTTCAAAGTGCTGTTATTTTAGTTTTTTAAGTGGTCTATGCATTTCATAATTTTATTTCTCTCATGCTTAAATTTAATTAATTGAGTAGTGAATTCTAAAATGCCTAATTTGTCCTGGCTGGAGTAATTAACCCTATGGTAACTTTTTACAAATATTTATTGTATCTAGGTTTTTTGTTTCTACTAGTTGCGCACATCCGCACATTACCTCAATATTGGTGCACATAACAAAATTCATTACGCACATGGATGGAAAAAATTGGAGGGAACATTAGAGGCTCTCTCCCAACTATATTGTACACATACTCTCTGTGCCTCATGTGTACTATAATGAGAGCACCATAGAAAACCCATGAGGAAATTGATGATTGTATATTCAGTGCAGGGTTTGCATGGTGGCAGTAAATGTGTGTGGTCAAATGTTGAATGACAAGGATTAAAAAGAAATATTGAATAGCTATCCTTTCATTGAGCAATATCCATTCTGAGCACTGAACGAGACAAAGGTCCTGTGGAAAATATAGCATGTGATCATGTAATTAAAGTTTGAATCATCATCAATCGAAGTTTGTACAGGAAGCCTTCATTTTGGCATTTCCTAACTTTTAAGTGCTTCACTTTGAAATTTTAGCATTCTCTTAATATCAGTTTTTAATGTAAAATATAGCTAAAGCTATATTTTACATCTATAATATAGAAAATAAAATTTTAGAGACCAACAAATAACTGATTAATTGAGAGATTTGTGGAAGGAGCGATCACGCAAAAAGGGTTAAAATCTCTCAGGAACTGATCTGGGGTTGAATCATTTCCTTTTGCTGAGTCAGTGTGAAATAATGAGCTCCTTTTAGTGTGCTGGGAGCTTTTGCCAGGCTGGGCTGGTGACTGCAGTTGGGGTGAAATTGCCTTTTTTGGGCATTAACTCAGCTTCAGGGCCCCTCCCAGCTGCACTTGGAGTAATTTTAGAAATTGAGATATTAGACTATGGTATAGAAGGAAAATAGTGAAAATCTTCAACCTGACTAGTAAATGCGTGCATCTTGGACTGACTGTATGATTGCCATGAGTAATAGTCACTTCGTTTCTCTTTGGATGGTGGGCTACTGTATGCATAGGTGACATTTTCTAGGCAACAGCACATGTGGAAGTTTTTAGAGAAGTCAAAAGCAAGGTCTCTTTTCATAAAGAAGAAAGAATAACAGTTTCCTTACTATTCACTGCATGTGGCTAAAGCCCTGCACTACTAAATGTGTTGGGATTTTTCCAAAGCCATCCTAGTCATCCTGACTTGCTGTGGATTGACTTTTATTAGCAGAGATTGGAGTGTGCAAAGTTGTTACCTTTATCAAAGTGGACTAGAAAAGTCCTCTTTTCCCCCTTCCACCTGGACAGTTTCTCTCCTTCCGCCGTTCTCCTGGGATCAGGTTGACCTTTAGCTGAAAGCTGCCTGTTTTGGACATGTTGCTCTCTTGAGTGAAAGAGACAGATATCCAGGTCTTTGTGTGACCTGTCTCAAAGCTACAGAATTAAACTATGTTAATAGTTCAACTACCTGAAAGGGGGTTCCAAAGAGGATGGATCTAGACTGTTCTCAGTGGTAGAAGATGACAACAAGGAGTAATGGTCTCAAGTTGCAGAGGGGGAGGTTTAGGTTGGATATTAGGAAAAACTGTTTCACTAGTAGGGTGGTGAAGCACTGGAATGGGTTACCTAGGGAGGTGGTGGAATCTCCTTCCTTAGAGGTTTTTAAGGTCAGGCTTGACAAAGCCCTGGCTGGGATGATTTAGTTGGGTTTGGTCCTGCTTTGAGCAGGGGGTTGGACTAGATGACCTCCTGAGGTCCCTTCCAACCCTGAGATTCTATGATTCTATGATAATAGGACAAATTCAGAGGATATATTAGGAAATGCCGCTTTTGGAACTGACCCTCAAAACCCCTGTTTCTCGCTGTAGAGAGTGGCTCTTTATGCTGTATGGCTGTGGTGCACTTCGTGCTGGAGTTGAGTGTTTCTTGTATTCAGTTTGTACAGTGAGGGCTGAGGCGGTTTCTGTTTTTAGTAATTAGCAACAGGAAGCAAATGGTGGGTGGAGAGAGACTATACTTGGCAGCTGTAAGGTCATTTGTTCTCAATGCATATGTTTTGGGTCTTTGTTAAACTTCTACCCCTTTTCCCTCATCTCAGTCTCCTGCACATAAACACAGCTGATTAGTTTTGTTCAAAGTCAAAGCAGAACAGTTTAGTGTGTATGATGAAGGCCCTATATACAATGGCCTGTAAAACAGGGTTCCCATGCTTAGTTTAAAGTCTGTTTTAAACGCACTTCCAGCCAAAGACCATTCTAACGCTTTTTGGCCTTGCAATGTGGATGGGGAGAAACCAAGTTTGAATCCTGTTTAAGAACTCTTTTCACATGTTTTGTAGCCTTTTTGTACATAGGCTAGAGCAGGGGTGGGCAAACTATGGCCCGGGGGCCGTATCTTGCCCTTCAGACGTTTTAATCTGGTCCTCGAGTTCCCGCCGGTGAGTGGGGTTGGGTGCTTGCCCTGCTCTAGCCAGGGAGCTGGGTTGGGGGCTTGCCCTGCTCTGCGCATGCCATGGCTTCACACAGCTCCCGGAAGCAGCAGCATGTCCCCCCTCCGGCCCCTACACATAGGGGCAGCCAGTGCACTGCCCCTACCCCAGGTGCCATCCCGGCAGCTCCCATTGTCCAGAAACCACAGCCAATGGGAGCTGCAGGGGTGGTGCCTGCGGACAGGGCAGCATGCAGAGCTGCCTGGCTATGCCTCTGCATAGGCGCTGCAGGGGGGACATGCCGCTGCTTCCGGGAGCTGCTTGAGGTAAGCGCTACCCGGAGCCTACACCCCTGACCCCCTTACGTGCCCCAGCCCTGATCCCCCCCCCCCCTCCTGCCCTCCTAACCCCTTGGTCCCAGCCCAGAGCACCTTCCTGCATCCCCAGTCCCACCCCAGAGCCTGCACCCCCCAGCCGGAGCCCTCACCTCCCCCATGTCCCAGCCCAGAGCCCCCTCCCATACCCTGAACTCCTCATTTGTGGCCCCACCCCCAGAGCCCACACCCCCAGCCGGAGTCCTCACCCCATCCCGCACCTCAATTCCCAATTTCGTGAGCATTCATGGTCTGCCATACAATTTCCATACCTAGATGTGGCTCTCGGGCCAAAAAATTTGCCCACCCCAGACTAGAGTCTGTTTCCCTGATAGTATGGGAAGAAACGTCCTCCAAGTAGCTTTAGGCTACTTGGTGCTAATTCAGTGGCCTTGTGCTCTCGTGTCCCTGATCTCTGCTTATTAGAGCTATGCACAATATTAAAATCTATCAGTTGCTCCCCCTTCCTGAGCAAGTTTATCTTTAGAAATGAGATGATGGGAGAAGAATAGGAGAACCTGCTTGAGTTATGGCTGTAGCAGCCTCTGCTGGTCACAGGAGCACACGAAGTTTTAATTCTTGTGCCTTAGTCAAATGCAGAGTATCTGGAGAGGATGTGGCTTTTTTTCCTCTCTGGCTGAAACTTAATGTGTGAACACTTGCTATGTGCACAGTTTACTTCACTAGGCACAATTATCTTAGATGCACAGGTGGGGATGAGCTTTTTTCCATTTTTCTTTAGGACACTCAGGATGAGACAGCTGTGCTGTGGCTGGATGAAATTCAGGATGGGATTCATCGATCCAACAGGGACACAGAGGAGGCACAGAAATGTAAGTTTCATATTAAGTGTTTCTATTCATCATCATCAGGCAGCCTCAGACTTTCTAGAAGATGGTTCAGACATAGAACTGTCACTGTGTAGATGTGAGAGAGCATGGAATGCTTTGGAGGAGTGTTTCAGGTTGAGTCCATGTGCATAAGGCAATATTCAAGGTGAGGCCAGACTGTTAACTTATTTTAATGGTGTTATTTTTCCACATTATTATGTCACCTTCTGAATACATCCAAGCATCCAATTTGGCTTTTTTTTTTTTACCACTTCAGCATATTGGGCAAGTGTCTTCACCAAACTGCACACAATAATGCCTAAATCTTTTTCCTGAGGTTGCAATCAATTCATTAATCATCTGTGTATTTGTGCATGCACGCACAATTTAAATGATTTCATCCCATTCATATTACATTGTATTTGTCTATGGTAAACATAATCTGCCATTGTTTTGCCCAGTCACTGTTTTATTAGATGCTTTTGGAGTTCCTCAAATTTGCACTGATTTTTACTAACCTAAATAATTTTGTACATCAGCATTTTTCACCTGTGCTATTCACCACAGCTTTCAGATACCCTAAAAAAATCTTGACCAGTTGGCCTAGCATTGATTCATGGGCACCTCACTCTTAACTTCCTTTCTGTCTCCAGAAACCATGGTTGATTCTTGCTCTTTGCTTCCTATCTCAACAATTTTTTCAGTTCCTGACAGAATTTTTCCTCCTTGTGGTTTTAAGTTTCTTTGATGGCCTGTATAGACTTTATCAAAAGCCTTTTGAAATTCTTTTCACCAGTTTCCTTTATTTGCCATTTTAACACTCTGGGAGCCCTGCTAACTTCTATACCTTTAAATTATTGAGATGTTTTTCTTGCCTTTTATGTATTCTGATTTTTTAAATATATATATTCTCGCGTTCCCTGTAACATTTATCATGTGAACCCACTAGCATCCTTTGTATTGAAGACGAAGGCAAAGTAGCTGAGCGTGTTTTATTTTCTCCAGGCTCCTGCCCTCCTCTCCCTCGTTTTTAGTAGTCATCTTACATTTTTCTTGATATTCTTTCTTAACTCCTGCCATGTTTTATAAAACATATTCTTATTCTTGTCTACTTTAATTTCTAATAGTATCACAATAATGACATTAAATGATTCCAAAAATACACGATCATCACACTTGGCCACCTGCTTGAAGCAAGAACTCTGAGGTGGGGAATTCTGAAAGCTCAAAGTTCTATGCCATTGGCTCTAGAATGGAACATGGTGCATCTCCGCTACAGTGACTCGACAGCTCTCTTCCTTTTGTGCTTCTAACCATCCTTCATGGTTTGTAGTGCTTTAAACACAGGCCTACACTTTCCTTTGTCTCAGAGGTGAACATGCACTTACATTTTGTGCATTTCCTCTTCTTGATTTCCTTTTATGTCTTGTAGATGTTCAGAAAAGCAGCAGCTTCAAATAGTGACCTAGCCATCACCAAGTTTAAGGATGTATTATGGACACATCCTAAATTCCTTCAAAATATTGTAATGGATTTGCATGCTAATCCATTGCCTTGCTAATGTTCTTTGATGCCCATATGTGGCCAAAGGCCTTTCTCTGCAAATTCCATTTGAAAAGGTCCCTAGAATTTTATCTAGAATAAGTTAATGGCTTTTAATCCAAACTTGACCTTTTGTTCCCATGGGTACCAACAGAATAGGATGTGATGCCTCCATGAAAACATAGCTGCCCTGACACACTGTCCATTTAGACATTTGAAGGTGTGACAAAGTTCCTCCTCTACCTTGGTGAGTCCTGCGCTTATTGGCGGATTTTGATCGCCTCAGAGATCTTCCCCTCTGGTAAAACCCACAGTCAAATTCCTCCTGTGTCTGATCAGGAGTTGGGAGGTTCGGGGGGAACCTGGGCCCACCCTCTACTCCGGGTTCCAGCCCAGGGCCCTGTGGATTGCAGTTGTCTATAGGATTTCCTGTAACAGCTGCATGACAGCTACAACTCCCTGGGCTACTTCCCCACGGCCTCTGCCCAACACCTTCTTTATGCTTACTGCAGGACCTTCCTCCTGATGGTCTGCTGATGCTTGTACTCCTCAGTCCTGCAACTCTTCTCACTCTCGACTCCTTGTGTGCCTCTTGCTCCCAGCTCCTCGCATGCAACACCACAAACTGAAGGGAGCTCCTTTTTAAACCCAGGTGCCCTGATTAGCCTGCTTGTCTTAATTGATTCTAGCAGGTTCTTCTTAATTGGCGCCAGGTGTCCTAATTAGCCTGCCTGCCTTAAATTGGTTCCAGAAAGTTCCTGCTTGTTCTAGTGCAGCCCCTGCTCTGGTCACTCAGGGAACAGAAAACTATTCATCCAATGGCCAGTATATTTGCCTTCTGTCAGACTTCTGTACCCCACTTGTCTGTGTCTGTCACAAAGGTCATGTCAAGGAACATCCAGTCTGAGGAGAGCTGGTTTCTGCTGCCAACTTCCAATCAGTTTCTATCAAACTGTAGATCTGTAGGGTATCTACAAGGAATCCGCTACACACCTTTTACAAAGCATTGCTGCTTGAACTTGGCCTGTTTTGGGCAAGGACTGATTCATATGGGGCTTTCTGTACACTAAATATTGACCCATCCCCGCCAGTCTTCACTTGCAATCTCATCCCCAGTGGTATTGCCCACAGATTGTGACCTCTCCTGATGAGAGAGAAGGCTAGGATGGTGGGTGAAGTAGTGATTGCTCCAAGTGGAAAGGGCAGGGTGGAGTGGAAGTAAAACATCTGACAGTGGTCATATGCTCTGTTGAAGACACTTGATTCCTAAAGATGTGCACATGTTTCTCCCACCCACCGAGAAACATTCAAAGTTGCTTGTCTATTAATCTGTTCTGTGTCTGGTGTGGACCATTGAGCCCCTGCATGCTAAGGTAACCCGCTCTTTTGTGCATTATCTAAGTTTCCTTAGGAATTCTGGCCATTAATGAAGCAGTGGTCCATGGTGATGTGGGCCAGACCCTCAGTGCCCTGCGCTCGACTGATGTTGGACTGTATGGAGTAACTCCAGAGTGTGATGAGACATACCAGCGTGACCTGGCAGAAGTCAAGAGAGAAAAAATGGCAGCAGGTGAACAGTGGGGGTGGTACAACTGAATTTTAAATGGTAAACTGGCAAGGAGAAAGCAGATGAATCTGATGGTGGAAAGCAAAGCAGAGGCCAGGGAAAAAATCTGTCTGGAATGGAGTCTAGGGTTGTGCAGAGGAGATGGGGGGGACTTCTTTTTAACATTTCAAAAATATACTTTTACTTAAATGTTTAGTAGAATGTTCTCTACTTCAGGAGCATGTTATGGTAGGTAGCTCAGTAAGGTCTTGGGGGAATGTGACACCTGCTTTTCTAGCTGCAGTGAACAGATAGTTGAAAGTAGTTGTACTGATGATTGCTTAATGAACGTTATCTGTGTACTGGGAGGCTGTGCTTCACCTTCAGTTCTTGTACTTCGATTTCTGCTCGTAGGGGACAATGGCAGTGAGTGGGTGAAGCACTGGGTGAAAGGAGGCTATTATTATTACCATAACCTGCGAACCAGAGAGGGACGTTGGGATGAACCCTCCGGATTTGTGCAGAATAATACCCAGCTCTCCCGGGAGGAGATACAGGTAGTAGAATAACATGTGCTCATTGTCTCCCTGAAAAGAGCAAGTTCTTTGTAGTTGCTCACCTGAGTAATTCTCCCCAGTATTATCCTAAGAGTTAAAGCTTAAATCCAAATAGAATTATTGGTGAAAAGATAATGCTGTTTAAAAATAACTAAAATAATTTGCTGCTACATCTTCCTCTCAGTTGTGCCTTTTTGGGTGTGCCGCCATGCCCTTTTGGTTTTGCCATTACACTGTGCACATGCTTTGCACCCTTTTTACTGGGGGCTAGCAGATTTTTATAGATGTATTTCACCTTGGCTCTGTGTCAGGAAATTCCTTCTCTCAGGAGAAAGTATATAGATGAGCCACTTCAGCAAATTCACCATAACTTTGAGCTCAGGATCATGATCCCAATGTATGTTGAAGGATAATTTAGGATATTTTGTGCATGATAGTTAATTTACCATCTTGATTTTTGTTTCCTCTACCTGTCCTTTTTCCTTTTCTGATTTGCACTGCCTCTTCCTCCATAACCCTAATTCAGAGCTCTATCTCTGGGGTCACTGCTGCGTACAACAGAGAGCAGCTCTGGCTTGCTAATGAGAACCTGATTACCAGGCTGCAGGCTTGCTGCCGCGGGTACCTTGTTCGCCAGGAATTCAACTCCAGAATGAATTTCTTGAAGAAGCAAGTCCCTGCAATCACTTGTATCCAGGTAGTGAAGTCCTATGTCTGTCTATGGGTGACTTCTTCTGTGTCCATACTCCATATACTGTGATACTATTATTATTTATTTATGTGAATTATAGTAGTGCCTAGAAATCAGTGTCTCACTGTGCTGGGTGTTGCATATGGTACAAACATCTAATAGAAAGACAGACCCTACCCTGAAGAGTTTAGGTTGCTGATCTCTTTTCATGTGAAACTAGCAAATTCCTCCTCAGGCAGAACTGCAGGGAGAGGAATGTATCCGAGAAGACCTTCTAGTGGTTTGTTTGGTGAGCCATTGATTTGGGGACAGAAGTATGCCAGGGGCTTTGTGTTGAAGATTTTATCTCATGAATTGCTCCGTAATGTACACTGGGGCTGCACTATATCTTAAGTATATTAGAGCTGTTGAATCAGCTCCATCTCTTGTGGGCCTTCTGTCCCTTCAATGGGCATGCACTCTGACACAGAGTATGTCTATACTAAAAAATAAAGTCCACCTATATTAGGTCAACTTCAATGTTGATAGATGCAAAGTAATGCATGTTGGAAAACATAATCCCAACTATACATATAAAATGGTGGGGTCTAAATTGGAGATCTTGGAGTCATTGTGCATAGTTCTCTGAAAACATCCACTCAATCTGCAGCAGCCGTCAAAGCAAATAGAATGTTGGGAATCATTAAGAAAGGGATAGATAATAAGACAGAAAATATCATATTGCCTCTATGTAAATCCATGGTACGCCCACATCTTGAATACTGTGTGCAGATGTGGTTTCCCCATCTCAAAAAAGATGCATTGGAATTGGTTCAAAAAAGAGCCGCAAAAATTATTAGGGGTATGGAACAGCTGCCATATGAGGAGAGATTAAGACTGGCACTTTTCAGTCTGGAAAAAAGATGACTTAGGGGGGATATGAGAGAGGTCTATAAAATCATGACTGGTGTGGAGGAAGAAGTAAATAAGGAAGTGTTATTTACTCCTTCTCATAATACAAGAACTAGGGGGTCACCAAATGAAATTAATAGGCAGCAGGTTTAAAACAAACAAAAGGAAGTATTTTTTCCAAAATGCAGAGTCAACCTGTGGAATTGCTTGCCAGAGGATGTTGTGAAGACCAAGACTATAAGAGGGCTCGGGCAGCAGATTTAAAAGGCCCGCGGCTCTTGCAGCAGCGGCTGGAGCCCCGGGCCCTTTAAAGCGCCGCCGGGTGAGTACAGGGGAAGCGGGGAGGCGCCTTTTTATAGCGCCGCTCCCCCTGTGCTCCAGACCTGCCTACGCTACTGATTGATGGGGGGACCATGTTGCTCCTCTTCATGGTCCGGTTGTTCAAGGAGCTAGGGGGGTCAGAAGAGGGAAGAAGCATCATTTGGCATGAGGGTTGGACACTTTTTGCAGGAGGAGAGTGAATAATGTTTCAGTTGTACAATATGTGACTGATCTGTACTTTGAGTAGTTTATCTCCACAAGACGTGTATATATACTTCAAACTGAATAAAATTTCATCCTTTCACAGAAAACATAGCAATTGGATACCTCCAAGCTTTTCCACACCCCTTTCCCCAGAGCCTGCAGAGAAGTGTCTTTTCCCAAAAGTTAACAAATTTTGGATTTCTCTCACACAGAGCACTGCATTTCTTCCACGTGACCCCTTATATGTGGAACACCTTCCCTAAATCTATGTGGACCGCCACTTCTTTGTGGTCCAGCTCCCTTCTTAAGGCACATACCTATCACCTTGCCCATGGCAAACTCCGTAATGAATGCTATTGGGCAAGGGGACCTGTTAGGATATGTCTGTGCTGCAATTAAAAACTTGTAGCTGGACTGTGCTAGCTGACTCGGGCTCACAGGGCTCGGGCTGAGGGGCTGTTTAATTGCAATGTAGATGTTTGGGCTCAGGCTGGACCCTCTGAGGTGGGAGGGTCCCAGAGCTCGACCTGCAGCCTGAGCCCAAACGTCTACACCGCAGTTAAATAGCCCCTCAGCCCGAGCCCTGTGACCCTGAGTAAGATAGCACAGGCCAGCTGCGAATGTCTAACTGCATTGTAGCTGTACCCATAGTGCCTCTAACATTTTTCACACATTTAAAAAAAAAAATTATGAATCCTCAATTTTACACTTGGACAAAAGCAAACTTGGGAAGATGAATAGCACCGGAGTGTTAAGAATGGTAATGCCTTGCAGAGTAAACTTGTGTATGTGTGCGTTTGTGCATTGTCTTGTTTCAGTCTCAATGGCGTGGCTACAAGCAGCGGAAGGAATACCAAGATCGCTTGAAGTACCTGCGAGCACACAAGGACCAAGTAGTGAAGGTACAGTTTCCTTGGAAGTGTCTACTCATAGTCATAGAAATCAGAGATGGAAAAGAACTTTTAGGTCATATAGTCTATCCTCAGGAGCCAGGGCAGAATCCTTCAGTATCATGGATTAGGTACTGTTTCTAGTTCTTTGTCCAGTGTAGTTTAAAAATCACCAGGGCTTCTTCCTCTTTTCTTGATAGAAAATTCCACTGCCTCACTGATCCCATGGTCAGAAAGTTTTTTCTAATGTTCATCCTAAATCCTTCTCTAACTTTACCCTATTCTTTTTCTAATTATACCCTCTCCTTGTGTATGATCCTAAAGAATCCCTCTCCCTTCCTGGCATTGATATCCTTCAAATATTTATAGAATGTAAGCATTTGCTTCTCTCTTTCCTCTGTAATTTAGCCAAAATTTACATATTTAGCATCAAACCCTCCAGCTCTCTGATAATTTTTGTTGCATTTCTTTAAATTCCTGCTAATTCCTCAATGTCTTTGTGGCAATAAGGTTGTTGTGGGACCTTGTCATGGAGGAAAGAGTTTCTCTGAGTGTCTCATTACTACTTCACAGATTCAGTCAAAGACCAGGATGTATCAAGCCAGAAAGCGGTACAGAGATCGTCTGCAGTATTTCAGAGACCATGTAAGAGTCTCTCTGCTATGCTTGTTTTAATATATATTTTCTGTATTACACTGTGAATGAAATTATATGGGATTTTTTTTTTCCTCTTAGATAAATTACATTGTAAAAATCCAGGCCTTTATTCGTGCAAATAAAGCACGAGATGACTACAAAACTCTCAGTAAGTATTGCCAAGGGAATGAGGCTCATGTACCTGAAGAGTCAGTATTTCCATGGCACACTGCTAATGTAGTTTGCATCACTGTAGATCATTTAGAAGAATAGTAGTATGGGAGGTATTTGGGGTGTGTGATGGGTTGGGATCACAGAAACCACCTTGGTGCTGCCACCTGGTGTGCCAAGGTTACTTCTGCCCCTGCTTCCCTACCCTTTCCAGCTTGGGACTCTGGAATCCTGTCTGTTTTGAGCCAGATCCACTGATCTGCTGCAAACACAGACCCAGGTCCGAACCACGTCCCCTAACAACTGTAAGGCTCCTGGAAGCAGTTCAGGAAGTGCGCTTGCCTTTGACACCCAGGTGCCCAACTCCCAATGAGGTTCAAACCCTTAATAAATCCATTTTACCCTGTATAAAGCTTATACAGGGTAAACTCATAAGTAGTTCGCCTTCTATTTCAAAGATAGAAAGATGTGCACAGCTGTTTGCCCTCCCCAGGTACCCACTCGTACTCCAGGTAACTTAATAAGTAAAAAGTGATTTTAATAAGTACAGAAAGTAGAATTTAAGTGATTCCAAGTAGTTACAGACAGAACAAAGTGAATTACTAAATAAAATAAAATAGAACACGCAAGTCTATGTCTAATCACCCTGTATACAGATAAAAACCTCACCAGGTCCAGTAAACTTCCCTTCACAGGCTATCTTCCTCCTAGCCTGGGTCCAGCAATCGCTCACACCCCCTATTGTCTGTCCTTTGTTCAGTCTCTTTCAGGTGTGTCCTTGGGGGATGGAGAGTCTCTCTCTTTAGCCAGCTGAAGACAAAATGGAGGGGCCTCCCCTGGAGTTTTGGGATCACATGGGCAAGTCACATGCCCAGGCACAATTCCGAAACTAGCCCTGTGACATTTTTGGCCAGGCTCAGATGTGGATTGGTGTCTGGGACTCCTTTTGTCTGTTAAGTGCTTGCACTTAACTGGCACATTCTTTTCTCCAAACATGATCCCATGCTCTTACCAAGGCTATGTATAAACCCAGCAAATATACAACCAATATTCATAACTTCAACTATAACAATGATACATGCATACAAACAGGAGGAATAGATTCAGTAGATCACAACTTTTACAGAGATATGTTACATGGCACATGTAGCATAAAACATATTCCAGTTACATCATATATACATTTATAAGCATCTCCCCATAAAGTCTTATGGGGTACACCGTCACAGGGTGGTATTGGTAGGGGAGAGTGTAAGGTTGGGGAACACCGTGGGTGAGAGATTTTAAATCCAGACATCACTGTAGCTACTAATGGGTAGAATTACAGCTTCTCAATTAACCTGGGCATCACAAATTGGCCTAGATTTGATATTTGTGTGACTCTTTCCTTTGTTGCTGGTTATGCTCATGTTTTATCCAAAAATAAGTAATTCCAAATCTTGCTAGAAGCTGTTTATATTGTGTGGTGCTAAATTTGTCAGGTGATAGATACTTCATATGATGTTAAAATGTGTATTCATTGATTTCTCTTGCTCTTTGCCTGATATTTCTTCTTTTCCTTATAGTCAGTGCTGAAGACCCACCTATGGCTGTGGTCCGGAAATTTGTCCACTTACTGGATCAGAGTGACCAAGATTTTCAGGAGGAGCTTGACCTAATGAAGCTGCGTGAGGAGGTTGTGACCCTAATCCGATCCAATCAGCAACTGGAAAATGACCTCAATCTGATGGACATAAAAATTGGACTGCTTGTGAAAAACAAAATCACATTGCAGGTATGAAGTACATTAATAGGGAAAGCCAAAGAACAGAGTCCGGCATATAGACCAGATAGTGGAGAGAACCAGCTCTTAGCTGTTCTAGACAGCTCAGTCCCACTCTGGGGAAGGACGTGCATGTGAAACAGAGGGCCTCTGTGCGATAGTCAAGGCAAGTGGAAGTTGATGGGGATTCAGAAGGACAAGTGGGTGGTTGTAGCACAACTGAAAGAAGGAAAGAAAAGAAATGCTTCAGAGAGAGCCAAGCAAGAAGAAAGATATGATGTGGGGGGGGCCTTCTGAGATTGCTGCCTAAGAGAGAGGTTTGTTAAAGAAGATGGTGATCAAAGCAAAAATATTACTGCTGTTCCCCTTTAATTATTATTTAAGAGCCTATGGCATCAGTGTGCCCAGCACAGTATAGAACAGAGACATAGTCACAGCCCCAGTAGCATTCAGTCTAAATCAGACACTGTGGATCAGACACATGATAAGCCAAGGGAAGGTTCTACTGTAAATTGCTGCAAATATCCTAGGGGGGTTTGTTGAAATGCTTCACAGAGAGGATAGAATTGTCTAGAGACAACTGAGTGACTAGAACTCCTGAATTCTAATCTGGTTCTGGTTTGCTGAGGGCTTTGGTAAAATTGCTTCGTCTCTCTGTGCCTCAGTGTCCCCATCTCTAAAATGGTTACAACAGTAATACATATATACATGCATTACCCAAGTAAGAATGTTAGGGAATTCAGCCCCTTAACTCTGGCACGTAAGCAAAATACTTTTATTTTAATTTTAAAAATGCACACATCTTCTACCTTGGGCACATTCACAGGTACTGTAAAAGCAGCAGCAGCTGGAGCCAATGTGTAAAGGTGATAACTCCTACTCAGTCCCGCCATCTTTTACTCTACCCCCACACAGAGCTCTCCCACCATCCCCCCCACCCCCCATCATCATCCTCATTATGGCAAATCTCAAAGGGACATGGCCTTTCAAATAGAGTACCACCTGCATCAATCTCTGGCAAGATGCTTAAAGTGGTCTGGTTGTATACTCAATTTGTCCATCACTGGCAATCTTACTGTGCCACCAAAGCTTTTGACACTCACATGATCGCTAGTCACGTAGTGACATTCTTTGATACAGATGCTTAAGAATTCATTGGTCTTCTATTCTAATAAGAAGTCTGTATCATGAAGGCTGCCAAAACTGAATCAGAGCTGACTAGAGATGGTTACTAGGTTCAGTTTTTAATAGCCTTGTTTATGAAACATGACATGCAGGGCCGGCGGGGGTGTTGTGTTTTTGGGTTTTTTTTTTTTGCTCCGATGAATCAGCGGGAGGGTTGTTTTTTTGTTTTGTTCCGACAAGTCTGGCGCCATCGTTCTTCGTGTGGGGTCCCGCACCCGCTAAAGCCGGCCCTGGTGACATGGGTCAGCTGATGAAGATGACGAGAATGACAAATGTCAATCTGGGGTTCTGCAGCTTTCCTTAGCACCCTGTCAGGGTTCCCTCCCACTCTAAACTCTAGGGTAAAGACGTGGGGACCCGCATTCAGAGCCCCTAAACTTATTTTTACCAGCTTAGGTTAAATCCCCCAAGGTACAAAATTCCCTGCACCCTGAGAAATGCTTCTTTCGCTGCCACCATCAAGTATCTAACAGGAATCCAGGAAACGAATCACTTGAACTTCCCTCCCCTCCCCCCCCCCAAAATACCCCCTCAAGCCGTACACCCCCTTTCCTGGGGAAGCTTGAGAACAATCTCCCAACCAGTTGGTTACACAGTGATCTAAAAACCCACCCCCTGGGTTTTAACACCATAGAAAACAGTCAGCTTCTTAAAAGAAGGATTTTATTAAAAATAAAGAAGGTAAAATCATCTCTGTAAAATCAGGATGGTAACTGTTTTACAGGGCACTATATTTCCAAACTCAGAGAGAGTTCCCCCTCTGGACAAAACCTTAGTTACAGAAAACCATGAATACCCCCCCCCCTTGCCCCTTCTAACACAGGGAATACACCAAGCCAAAATTAAACAGAAATCTATTCGCTATGCTATCTAAACTTACTTCAGAAAAGGGAGGTTTGATTTTCTGCAGGTTCTTTCTGTCTTCCAAGATCACTCTGACTCAGACAAAGACACACACAAAAACCTCCCCCCCCCCTCCCAAAGTTTGAAAGTATCTTGTCCCCTTATTGGTCAGATGCCAGCCAGGTCAGGTGTCAGTCTGGCTACCTGCATTTCTTAACCCTTTACTGGAAAGAGGATTTTATAGCACTGCATCAGACCCTCTCCCCCTTCCCTTCATATTTATGACACGCCCCCCAAATCACCGATAGTGTGAAACACTGGCTGTGATTTCTTCCTGGAGCTCTAAAAGAAAACAAAAGTAATAAGACACATGAATCTCCAAATATTACTAATAACTGGATAAAGACTAACAATATTGTCCACATTGCAAGGACGATTTTAACCAGTTGGTTCGGGGAAACTTTCACGGGAGAGTGCATCAGCCACTTTGTTAGAAGCTCCTGAAATGTGTTGTATTTCAAAATCTTGGAGAGCTAAACTCCATCGAAGGAGGTTTTTGTTATTTCCCGTGGTGGTATTAAGCCACTGTAGTGCAGCATGGTCGGTTTGCAGGTGGAAACGCCGTCCCCAAACGTATGGGCGTAGCTTTTCCAGAGCGTAGACAATGGCGTAACATTCCTTCTCACTGATTGACCAGTGGTTTTCCCTCTGACAGCTTCTTGCTGAGAAACACGACAGGATGGAATTCTTGATCTGGTCCTTCCTGCATTAAGACTGCTCCCACACCACACTCAGACGCATCTGTGGTTATTAGGAACGGTTTATCAAAGTCCGGGGCCCTTAGCACAGGGTCAGACATGAGTGTTGCTTTAAGCTGGTTAAAGGCCTTCCGACACTCATCAGTCCACTGAACGGCATTTGGCTGGTTCTTTCTGGTTAGGTCAGTTAGAGGGGCGGCGATTTGGCTGTAGTGCGGTACAAATCGCCTGTAATATCCGGCCAAGCCTAAGAAAGATTGGACCTGTTTCTTTGACTTTGGGACAGGCCACTTTTGGATAGCCTCCACCTTGGCCTGTAGGGGGTTAATAGTTCCTTGACCCACCTGGTGTCCAAGGTAAGTCACTCTGTTGAGGCCTATTTGACACTTTTTAGCCTTAACAGTTAGTCCTGCCTCTCGTATGCGCTCGAAGACCTTCTAGAGATGCTCCAGGTGTTCGGCCCATGAGTCAGAAAATATGGCCACATCGTCAAGATAGGCAACTGCCGATTCTCCCAATCCCGCTAGGAGACTATCTACCAGTTTCTGGAATGTGGCAGGTGCATTCCGCAGCCTGAAAGGGAGTACATTAAATTCATACAGCCCGACATGGGTGATGAAGGCTGACTTTTCCTTGGCGGATTCATCTAGCGGCACCTGCCAGTACCCCTTGGTTAAGTCTAAGGTGGAGATGAACTGGGCACGTCCCAGTTTCTCCAATAGTTCATCTGTGCGAGGCATTAGATAGTTGTCTGGGCAAGTCACAGCATTTAGCGTACGGTAGTCCACGCAAAAGCGTATTTCCCCATCTGGTTTGGGGACTAGAACCACGGGAGAGGCCCATGCACTGCTAGAGGGACGGATTATACCCATCTGTAGCATGTCTTGAACCTCCCGTTCTATAGCAGTTTTGGCGTGAGGAGCCACTCGGTAAGGTCGGGCTCTAATTGGGTGGGCATTACCTGTGTCAATGGAGTGGTATGCCCGTTCGGTCAGTCCTGGGGTGGCTGAGAACATCGGTGCGAATTTAGTGCACAGCTCCTGGATTTGCTGGCGCTGCAAACGTCCGAGGGTCATTGAGAGGTTCACCTCTTCCACGCCACCGTCATTTTTCCCTTCATAGTAGACACCTTCAGGCCACTCAGCGTCTTCTGCTCCCTGGGCAGTAAACTGACAAATCTTCAATTCTCGGGGGAAAAAAGGCTTTAGAGAATTAACATGGTACACTTTAGGCTTGAGAGTTGTGGTGGGGAATGCTATGAGAGAGTTCACAGCTCCCAGACGTTCTTGGACCGTAAATGGCCCTTCCCATGATGCTTCCATTTTATGGGCCCGGAGCGCCTTCAAGACCATGACTTGGTCCCCTACTTTAAAGGAACGCTCTCTGGCATGTTTATCATACCAGGCCTTTTGCTCTTCCTGAGCCCCTTTTAGGTTTTCTCTAGCAAGGGCTAAAGAGTCTCGGAGGGTGTTTTGTAGGTTGCTTACAAAGTCCAGAATGTTAGTTCCCGAAGAAGGCGTAAACCCCTCCCATTGCTGTTTCACCAGCTGTAATGGCCCTTTAACCTCGCGGCCATACACCAGTTCAAATGGTGAAAACCCTAAACAGGGATGTGATACAGCCCTGTAGGCAAAAAGCAACTGCTGTAACACTAAGTCCCAATCATTGGAGTGCTGATTTACGAATTTACCTATCATGGCTCCCAAAGTTCCATTAAACTTCTCCACCAGACCATTTGTTTGATGGTGGTAAGGGGTGGCAACCAAGTGGTTCACCCCATGAGCGTCCCACAGGCTTTCCATGCTCCCTGCCAGGAAATTAGTTCCCGAATCAGTAAGGATGTCGGCGGGCCAACCTACCCTGGCAAAAATCTCTGTTAATGCCTGGCATACACTTTTAGCCCGGGTGTTGCTCAGAGCTACTGCTTCTGGCCATCGGGTGGCAAAATCCATGAAAGTCAGTATGTACTGCTTTCCTCTGGGTGTCTTTTTCGGAAAAGGACCCAGAATATCCACAGCTACCCGCTGAAATGGAACTTCAATTATGGGGAGTGGCTGGAGAGGGGCTTTGACCTGGTCTTGGGGTTTTTCCACTCTTTGGCACACCTCACAAGACCGGACATAGGTAGAAACATCCTTGCCCATTCCCTCCCAGTGGAATGACCTCCCCAAACGGTCTTTGGTTCTGTTCACCCCAGCATGACCACTAGGATGATCATGGGCTAAGCTCAAGAGCTTTAGCCGGTACTTAGTCGGAACCACCAACTGTCTCTGAGGACACAAGTCTTCCTGGTGTCCACCAGAAAGAGTCTCCTTATATAGAAGTCCTTTTTCTATAACAAACCAGGATCAATTAGAAGAGCTGAGAGGCAGTAGGGTGCTCCGTCCCACTGTCCAAGCTCTCTGTAGGCTTTCATCTGCTTCCTGCTCGGCTAGGAACTGGTCTCCAGCATCTAGGGAAATCAGTTCCTCACTGGGTTGTGGACCTGGGCTGGATCCCTCTGGAAGCGATGCAGGTGATGGGTTTGTTTCCGTTGACTGTGAACCGCTCTCCGCTGGTGCACAATGTGGTAATTCAGGCTCTGGCTGAGCCTCGTGTATTGAGTTATCGGCTGCTGCTGCCATTGCAGGCTCGGTGGTGCCCTCGGGTGTTGGCACTGTAGATGGGGGTTGCAAGCGCTGGACTCAGTGCTGGCAATGGTTCTGGTGCTGGTTGCTTCGCCAGTTCCGGTTCCGAGACTGGCTTGGGTCGGGTTTCTGTGATTGGATCTACGACGGCTGTTGCAGTCGTTGGCAGGGTATCCGGTTCCACCACCTCTATCCGGGTGTCTGGTAGTACAGATGGGGTTCTGGTGGAAGTCTCAGGAACAGAGCTAGGTGTGACAGCTTGCTTAGCCTGGCTGCGGGTGACCATTCCCACCCTCTTGGCTAGCTTCACACAATTGGTCAAGTCTTCCCCCAGCAACATGGAAATGGGATAATCATCATAGACTGCAAAAGTCCAATTTCCTGACCAGCCCTTGTACTGGACAGGCAACACGGCTGTAGGTAAATCAAAAGAGTTGGACTTGAAGGGTTGAATTGTCACTTGTGCCTCTGGGTTGATTAAGCTGGGGTCCACTAAGGATTTGTGGATAGCCGACACTTGTGCTCCAGTGTCTCTCCACGCTGTAACCTTTTTTCCGCCCCCACACACCGTTTCCCTTCGTTCCAAGGGTATCTGGGAGGCATCTGGGCCTGAGGACCTTTGGTGTGACCCCGGTGCAATGAACTGTATTCTGTTGGGGTTCTTGGGGCAGTTGGCCTTCACATGCCCCAATTTGTTACATTTGAAACATCGCCCAGTTGATTGGTCAGTGGGGCGAGGTGGGTTGCTGGAGAATGGGGTGGTGGGGCAATAAGGGGTCTGGGTTTTTCCTTGTGGGGCCTTGGGCTGCTCCTGGTGAGGGGGTGTGGTCTCGGGTTTTCCTTTCTGGTATCTCCCCAAACTATGACCAGGGTTGTTCCTCTCTGCTTCCTGCACCCCTTGTGTGCCAAATTTCCTTGCCCCTCTGCTGATCTGGGACTGTTCGTATTGATCAGCATAAGCAGCAAGGCTGTCTGCTGAGTCCATTTTCTTATCCCATAAACACTGTCTTGTATCATCCTTGGACATATTCAGGAATTGTTCCTGAGCCATCAAATCACACACTCCTTCAAAGCTAGTAACATTCCTTCCCTTGACCCATTTTTTTAACAGCTCCTTTATCCGGTTTACATAAGTTACATTACTTAGTCCAGGCCCTCGGATAAGGGTTCGAAATTTTACTCGGTAAGTTTCAGGTGTAACTTGAAATTGTTTTAAAACCAAATCCTTGAATTTCTCATAGTCAGAAGCCTCATCAAGAGGCATGTCATTGAATATGTCCAGAGCACTTCCAGTCAACTTTGCTACCAATATGGTCATTTTGTGAGCATCAGGAATGGTATGGAGATTGCATAGTCTCTCAAAGGTGAGAAAATATTCCGCAATATCACGGGATTCATCATACGGTGGACATAGTCGCTCCCATTTGTGGGTTGTTGGGGAAGGATTATTAGTGTTATCCGGTAGATTTCGCTCCACCCTGGTCTTCTCCATCTTCAGGGCATGCTTCCTCTCTCTCTCCTTCTCCTCCTCAGCATACTTCCTCTCCTCCTCAGCATGCTTCCTCTCTTTTTCTCTTCCATCTCCCTCTGTTTAAGTTGTAGCAGTCTTGCATGTTTCTTCTCCTCATCAGCTTGTAGCTGGGCGATCTCAAGTTTAATAGCTGCTTCACTGGCAGTCATCTTAGCCTTTCTGTTTTTAATCTGTTTTAACCCGATAGAGTTAGAAAATAAAAAAAAACTTGCTTGGGTATTCCCTGTAGGGGTTAACTACCTGCTTTCATATGTAGATACTCTCGCTCCTAGCAGCTTAACCCCTCCCCCCTCCCTGCTTCCAGCAGCTACAGGGAAGAGTCAGAGAGAAGAAAAAAAAATTCTAAACTCCGTGTCTGGTTCAAAAAAAATCTCTGGTTCAATATATCCCACCGCTCTGCCACCATGTCAGGGTTCCCTCCCCACTCTAAACTCTAGGGTAAAGACGTGGGGACCCGCATTCAGAGCCCCTAAACTTATTTTTACCAGCTTAGGTTAAATCCCCCAAGGTACAAAATTCCCTGCACCCTGAGAAATGCTTCTTTCGCTGCCACCATCAAGTATCTAACAGGAATCCAGGAAACGAATCACTTGAACTTCCCTCCACCCCCTCCCCCCCCCCAAATACCCCCTCAAGCCGTACACCCCCTTTCTTGGGGAAGCTTGAGAACAATCACCCAACCAATTGGTTACACAGTGATCTAAAAACCCACCCCCTGGGTTTTAACACCATAGAAAACAGTCAGCTTCTTAAAAGAAGGATTTTATTAAAAATAAAGAAGGTAAAATCATCTCTGTAAAATCAGGATGGTAACTGTTTGTTTTACAGGGCACTATATTTCCAAACTCAGAGAGATTTCCCCCTCTGGACAAAACCTTAAAGTTACAGAAAACCATGAATAACCTCCCCCCCCCCCCCTTGCCCCTTCTAACACAGGGAATACACCAAGCCAAAATTAAACAGAAATCTATTCGCTATGCTATCTAAACTTACTTCAGAAAAGGGAGGTTTGATTTTCTGCAGGTTCTTTCTGTCTTCCAAAATCACTCTGACTCAGACAAAGACACACACAAAAACCTTCCCCCCCCCCCCCCCCCCAAAGTTTGAAAGTATCTGGTCCCCTTATTGGTCAGATGCCAGCCAGGTCAGGTGTCAGTCTGGCTACCTGCATTTCTTAACCGTTTACTGGAAAGAGGATTTTATAGCACTGCATCAGACCCTCTCCCCCTTCCCTTCATATTTATGACGCACCCATATGTCACTTCCATACAATAGTGTGAGTATGATTGTAGTTTTATAGATCCACAGCTTTGTAGCAAGCTTGATGTTACAACATCCTCATCGACTCAGACTTTAAGGTCAGAAGGGACCATCATGATCATCTAGTCTGACCTCGCCACCCACTCCTGAAATACTCTAACCTCTGGCTGAGTTACTGAAATCCTCAAAACATGATTTAAAGACTTTAAGTTACAAAGAATCTATCATTAACTCTAGTTTAAATCTGCAAGTGACCTGTACCCTATGATGCACAAGAAGGCGAAACCCCCCCAGGATCTCTGCCAATCTGACCCAGGGGAAAATTGCTTCCGGACCCCAAATATGATAGTCAGTTGGACCCTGAGCATTTCAGCAAGACCCACCAGCCAGAAACCTGGGAAATAATTCTCTGTTGTAACTCAGAGCCCTCCCCATCTAATGTCCCATCACTAGCCATTGGGGATATTTTGCTACTAACAGTTGCAGATCGGCTACATGCCATTGTAGACAGTCTCATCATACTGTCCCTTCGTAAACTTACCAAGCTCAGGAGACTGCTGAACGTATGGCAGCAGCTGCTGTTATACAAGCTCCTAAATCTTTCCAGCACTGTCTGTGATACTGCCCAAATATTTAACAGCTGACGCTCAGTGTCAGTGTCTCCTTGGGACAGGTTAATACTGAGCTGGTGGTTGCTTTGATGGTAATGACTAGGGACTTAGTTTTGTCTGAATTAATAACCAGACCAATGCGCACGCTGCTTCTTGCCCAACCAGATCGGCCATCAGCTGCAGTGTTTCACCAACAAGATAGTGTCATTGGCATATTTGAGCTCTCAAAGCAGAATGATGTTCAGCTCAACACTACTGACGGTCGCCTCAAGCTTATCAATCAACTAATTCATGCCGATATTGAACAGTGGTGATAGAACAAAGCCTTGCTGAACTCCCATTGAGAGGAAACCATGCCATATATCTGCCATTGACTCTAACACAGCTTTCCATTCCATTATAGAGCTCTTCTATCCCTGTCTTCCAGGGACATTGAGTCACCTCATTAGATTCCATATACTTGTTCAATGCACTTGAATAAAAGGTCTGGTGAAGTCTATAACAAGTGTTGTGCATGGCATATTAAATTCAACCATCTACTCAAAAAGCTGTCTCAAGATAAAGACCTGGTTGATAGTAGAATGACCAGTCTTAAAGCCACACTGAGTACCCCGACCTTTGCCATGAAGTACATCATTGGTTTGAGATATTAATAAGGAAGCAAAGATTTTCCCTGGAAGTAACAGAGTAATACCCATGTAGTTGCTACATTCTACCTTATTGCCCTTTTTGAACAAATTACCCCTTCTTCCAGTCATTTGGGATGAGATTAGTATGCCAGATGGTCTAGAAGAGCCTTTGCAGCGTTGGTACAGCAATACTCTCACGTATTTTCAACAACTCAGGAGTAATGTTACAAAACCATCATGTCTTCCCAGACTGCAGCTTATGCACTCTTTTTGGTTGAAGGAAGTGGCTCTACCAGAACTTCCTGTCCCTTCTCAGATGGAAGAGGGGCTGCAGGTGACAGACAGTTGAGGAGCATCTTGAAATGATCTTCGCATTGATACAACTGATACTACAGGCTCTAGCCAATGTTGTTGTTCTAATTCTTACTAATCAAGATGGTGCCACCTTCTGCTGCAAACACTATAAAGTTAACTAGAGCGTGCTGAGATGGTGCCTGGCAGTAGCCTGTTCTAAACTGACTGCCTGAGACAACCACCAGGGTTCCTTATCTTATTATACAGTGACTTGATGGCATTCCAAAGTCAAATCCATTCAGCCTTTGCTTTTGCTCTCAACAACTTGTCTTTGAAGACTCAAATTGCAGCCTTGTTTCCCTCCCACCCCTTAACTCCAACTGCTGGGAGCATCTCCTCAGTGATCCATGGATGAAATTTGGAAGGATGAGGCCCCACCACTGAGCTGACAGCAGTCAGCACTGATTTGAAACAAAGCCATTCCTCATCAGATGACAGACAGAATGAGACTTCAGTCTCTAATGCTTAAGCAGTTCAGAAGAGAAAGCTGTGTGATAGCTTGGTTGTAATATGAGTCTTTAATTAAATCAGACTGATTTAGGCTCATTTAGAAGACTGCCAAGTTACTTAGAAGCGCACTTTTATCAGCAGAAGCGAATTGTCAGTGTTCTGTTTAATACCTTTGCAAACTCATACATCTATGACTGTTGACTGATAAGTTAATGAAAACACAATCAATAGCAGTCCTAGTGAAAACATATGGGCAGTACCATATCAGCTTATGACTCTTTGGGTGATGGAAGAGTCAATCACCATGTCATTGGCAATCGCTAATTCCAGCATTTGCTGCCCAATCCTGTTCTTCTGCCCAATATCAAACTTCCTGAGAGAACTGGCCCAGGTGCCATTGTCCTTTCCTACCTTAGCATTAAAATCACCCAGGACCATAACATCTCTTCTCAGAGTTTCATTAAGGATTGAGTGTAGTTACTGGGGAAAATTGTCTGCAGTCGCATTGTTGGCCTTGGTGTTGATGGGACCATACACTGTGATAATGGTAAGATTCCAGTAGCTGGTACAGAAGCAGACTCTGATAGTCACTCATTGATCACCCATCAGTCCTGCAGTGCCCGTTGGGCATTGGGTGAAAGTACAACAGCCAACCTCTTCTGGAGCAACCCATCAGGGCAGCCTGAGAATAAAAACATATAGTCCTTGCTTTCATTTCATCACTTCCTGGCCAGCGCACTTCAGATAAAGCACAGATATCAAAGTTCAGGCTTTTCAACTGCTTGATGAGGAGAACGGCTTTAGCTGTTTCAGACAATATTCGAACGTTCCAGGCATCAATTTTACTTTTGCCCCCAACAAAGAGGATACCAGAATGTCCTTTTTGCAAGGTTTCATTGGTCATTTTGGCCTCAGTGGAAGAGAAAAGCTTTTGGCTGCTTCGGCTGCAAGGACAATTGACTAGATGGTTGACAGTGCTCAGCTTCAGTATAAACACCTTCACAATGTGAGTGTACCAACCCTGACCACCCAGCTGCTCATCCCACCCCTTGTACAAAGGAAAGCCTAGGAGAAGAGACAACATGATCTGAAGGGCCAACACATTAGGGCTGTGTTTAACTCCATGGGGCAGCACATTCCACAGTGAAAGGCTCATCAGCCAGAATTCCCTGCTCCTATCCTTTCGTGATTAATTCAGGGGCTTGTTAGCTTGAATACTTTTGACTTCTCATCTGACATGGTATCACATGGAGAGGGTGGTTTCTGAGGTAATAAAGATCCCCAACCTGTTTAAAGTTTTATTGATTAAAGCCAACACCTCGTAGGGCACCCAAAAATAAATTGGAAGAGAGGGAAAATCACAGAGCACAGATGTAATGTGCTGCATGAGTGAGACTCTTTGACAGACTGTCTACAGCATTCTGCACTAGTTGAAGTTCTGAACAGTTTTAAGATGTAACCCCCTGTGGAGAGCATGATAATAATCCAGTCTCAGAGTGACAAAGATCTGGATCATTGTGGCAAGGTTCTGCCTTGAAAGAGGCTAAAACCTTGGCCAAGTGTCAGTGATAGAAAGTGCCCTTGCCCACCCAGAACTATGCTGGGGGGATACCCTCCCACATATTCTGGGGCACTGGGGCCCAGGTAATGTTTCGCCTCCTCACCCCTTCCTCCAATGTTGCCTTGGTGGAAAACCGCAGAGAGGAGACGGCCAGAGTCTCCAGCTCGAAAGAGTAAAAGCATCCAAACCATATCCCTGGACATTCCAAGAAGTTTCTACAGTTTTGACTGGACTTTTTCTACCCTATGCTGCTATTTAGAACATAAGAACGGCTATACTGATTCAGACCAAAAGTCCATCTAGCCCAGTATCCTGTCTTCCGACAGTGGCCAATGCCAGGTGCCCCAGAAGGAATGAACAGGTGATCATCAAGTGATCCATTCCCTGTCACTCATTCCCAGCTTCTGGCAAACAGAAGCTAGGGACACCATCCCTGCTAATCCTGGCTGATAGTCATTGTTGGACCTATCCTCCATGAATTTATCTAGTTCTTTTTTGAACCCAGTTATAGTCTTGGCCTTTACAACATCCTCTGGCAGAGTTCCACAGGTTAACTGTGCGTTGTGTGAGGAAATACTTCCTTTTGTTTGCTTTAAACTTGCTGCCTATTAATTTCATTTGGTGACCCCTAGTTCTTGTGTTTATGAGAAGGAGTAAATAACACTTCCTTATTTACTTTCTCCACACCAATCATGATTTTATAGACCTCTATCATATCCCCCCTCAGTCGTCTCTTCCAAGCCGAAAAGTCACAATTTTATTAATCTGTCCTCATATTTGCTCCAACCCTTTCCCTTCCCCTCCCTCAGTCTCTTCATCTCAATTTCACTCTACACCTGCCCCCCTTACCCTCTTCTTTCCTTACCTGTCCCCTTCACTCCCTTCTATACCTTTTTCTTCTCAATTAGTTCATCCTCTCGAGTAAACCTAGCACCAAAAAAATATATCATGGAACTAATGTGAGCATTGCTCTCATCCCATTGTTCACTTTGCTTGTGTTATATCCCTTTCCCCCCATGTCTGTCTGGTCTATTTAGATTGTAAGCTCTTTGGGACCAGGAATGTCTACTACTCTGTTTGTATAGCTCTTAGCACAAGGTGGCCCCATTTTTGTGTGTCCTTTAGGCACTTCCATAATAAACTTGATTCCTAATAACAAAATCTGGATGTGCAGAAACAGCTGCATATCAGACAGGACCCTGAAGTTGTGAACCTGAGTATCTCCACTTACCTCAGTCCTACCTGAATTGAGTTTGTCAGCTAACCGTCGTCCAGGACTCTGGGTAAATCAGTAAATTGTACCTGGCAGATTCAGTAAAAACAGGCTTTGTAATCCATATATTGAAGACCTCATTCCAAACCAAATTACACTGTGACCCAGCAGTTTCATGTGCACCTTGAGCCCCCACAGTATCCCAACAAGAGTGGGCCCTCAGGGAAGTGAGCAGTCTCTCAATACAACACTTTGGATCCACTAAGAAAGAAACAACTGCTGCACAATGATGGTCTATCCCAGCCTGCGGCTGCAATCGAGTAAGGAACATCTCATGGCTAGTTGTATTGAATGCAGCTGATGGATTTAATTAAATCACCATGGGAATGCTATTCTTGATTATTGCTAGCAGAAAATCATCACCTAATTAAACCAGTGCAGTGTCCATAGCACATCCAGGTATAAAATTGTGCATAATTCTCTGTGCAGTGTTAATAAATATAGAGATTAAAAGGACACGATTTTAAAAAATGTGAATGAGGATTTGGGGGATCTAAGTTAGATTTGAGTCTCTCTCTGTTTGTCTTTGCAGGATGTTGTGTCTCATAGTAAGAAACTTACCAAGAAGAACAAGGAGCAGTTGTCCGACATGATGATGCTGAACAAACAGAGGGGAGGTTTGAAGGCTCTAAGCAAAGAGAAGAGGGAGAAGCTGGAAGCATATCAGCACCTGTTCTACTTGCTTCAGGTAAGCAGCTCCCCTAAGGCTTAGAGCTTTTGACAGCCTCTTTTCATGGAGACTTCTATGTCTTGAATCAGCTATTTGTGCACTGTGCTTTGGACCCACTATTGCCACCAGTTGTCCTGGCCTTTATGGGAGCGAATGCTGAACCTTTTTTTGTTGTTGTTGTAGACTAACCCCACCTACCTGGCCAAGCTGATTTTTCAGATGCCTCAGAACAAATCCACCAAGTTTATGGATTCTGTGATCTTCACGCTGTATAACTATGCATCCAATCAGAGGGAAGAATACCTGTTACTTCGGCTTTTCCAGACAGCACTGCAGGAAGAAATCAAGTATGTGCTGCCATGACCTTGCCATACAGATTGCTTAAAGGACCGTTATTATGATAGCATCTGTCACCTGATGTCTTCTGCTACACTGTTTATCCCTGTTCATGCTTGAGTCTCTAGTTTCTGTCTAAGAATAATTTGGTTTTCCTTGGAGCACAAAGAAATATCTGTTAGCTTGGAGAGGAGCTATTCAATAATAGCCATTGAGGAGAAAACAAGCCTCTTTACATTGGGTTTTAGGATAATTTTATTTTAGATTAAAAGCAACTGCTTTTCTGAGGAGGAAAACTGTGGCTAAATGGATCTGTTTTGGAAAAACATGTAACCAAAATGTCAAGTGATTTAAATTGCTTTTATGCCTAGAGTAGCTCCAGCTTTGTAAGCCAATAAGGAGCTTGGAAAAGGACAGCCAGGAGGACTAAGGGCTTGTCTATATGACAAGTTACTGCACAGCAAGCTAGAGTGTGAATCTAGAGTGCACGAACTTGCCATGCAGTAAATTGCTATGAGGCCATTACGCTTTGCAGCAATATACTAAACCACATTGCAGGACTTTTACTGTTCTGTAGCAGTGATCACACAGGATGTTACTGCATGGCAATCTGGTGCACTAGAGATTCGCATTCTGGCTTGCTGCACGGTAACTTGCCATGTAGACAAGTCCTAAGAAACTGAAGTACAAACTCAGCTTGTCCTGGATTTTCAACGGCTAATGAAAATGCAAGAGTTCAATAATGCTGTAGTAGTTTACATTTTTATAGGCTATCAGTTTGTGGACACAGGCTCAGCACATTCTTTGTGGTCATGTCACATCATAGTCCAATTCCTTCCAGTGCACAGCTGTGGCCTCATCACTGAAAAAGAATATAAACTATCTCTCTGGAGACCTTTCTGTTAATTTGTTGTTTTCATGCTTTCAGTGAGTCATGCCATCACTAAATGTAGTTTTTCTTCTAGTCTTCTATTATGAACTGTCTTTGATAGTGAAAGAATACCATACATATCTTCCCTGCCCCCCTCCAAAACACACCCATTCTCTCTCTCTCTCCCCCTACAAAAATGTTTTTAAAGTGTTTTTAAAAATGAAGCGCAAAATATGCTGTAACAGCTCTAAGCCATGGTATTCTGGGTACCAGCCAGCTGTGCTACATTTCTTAGATGAAGGTGCTAAATTTTGTGCCCCATGCTGTCTCCTAACACACCTGAGCCAGGTACCACGAGTCTCTCCTTAATGCACTCTTTGTTGTAGCTTGTTTCATTGAAATTTTGTAAAAATCCACCAGCTTTACTAATGAAATTAACACATTCTGCCTTAAAAAGCATGCATCATGAAATGTGTGTGTTGCATAACTGGTAAAACTATTTCTAGTTAGTTTTTTATTCATGTTAATTCTCTTCCAGATCAAAAGTAGACCAGATACATGAGATTGTGACTGGAAACCCCACTGTTATTAAGATGGTGGTAAGTTTCAACCGTGGTGCCCGTGGCCAGAATGCAATGAGGCAGATCTTGGCACCTGTCGTGAAGGAAATCATGGATGACAAATCACTCAACATCAAAACTGATCCTGTGGACATTTACAAATCTTGGGTTAACCAGATGGAGTCACAAACTGGAGAGGCCAGGTGTGGAAACTCTTACTACTTTGCTTTTTTACCTCTCAACTGCCTTACATTATCTGCTTTTTGCCTCTCTGGCTTCACCTAGTTTCTCTTCCCAATTTCCACTGGGTTTAAAGAACGTTTGACTCATCAAATCAATACCTGTTGGGTAGTTGTAAAGTTGATGATGGAATGTGACCTAACAGGCTACCTATCTAAGGTGTTAAGAGAGGCTCTCACCTTTCCTACAGGAAAGGGAAATAGACCTTGGCATCACCTGCTTTAAAGGGTTAATCAGACATCTAAGGGGTACTTTCTGAGCTATAACTTTCTTCATAGTCTCTTATCAGGAATCGGCTTCTTGTCAGTTTTGGTTGCACAGTGTGCATTTGAAGTAAGATGCATACAATAAATGCTATGATATGCAATTTTGTAGTAATTTAGCAGATATCCTTCCTCCTCCCTATCCTGGAATATTGAGGATTCTCTGAGTAAGGGGGTCATCTTTGATGCTTCAGGTGCCACATTTAATGCTAATTTCTGAATGGAAGAGCTTTTACTTGTCAGTGTCCTCTTAATTTTTTCTGCCTTACACGGGCACTGTTTGGCATCTCCATAAGAGTGATCATCCTATAGCAAGTGAAAAACTTGCTATATTTTGTAAATTGCAAAGGGTTGCAATTCTCTTTATTAGTACTATTGTTTATTTTTAATTAAAATAGCATCCAGATACATACACAGAATTCATAGAATCATAGAATCTCAGGGTTGGAAGGGACCTCAGGAGGTCATCTAGTCCAACCCCCTGCTCAAAGCAGGACCAACCCCAACTAGATCATCCCAGCCAGGGCTTTGTCAAGCCTGACCTTAAAAACCTCTAAGGAAGGAGATTCCACCACCTCCCTAGGTAACCCATTCCAGTGCTTCACCACCCTACTAGTGAAAAAGTTTTTCCTAATATCCAACCTAAACCTCCCCCTCTGCAACTTGAGACCATTACTCCTTGTTCTGTCATCTTCTACCACTGAGAACAGTCTAGATCCATCCTCTTTGGAACCCCCTTTTAGGTAGTTGAAAGCAGCTATCAAATCCCCCCTCACTCTTCTCTTCTGCAGGCTAAACAATCCCAGTTCCCTCAGCCTCTCCTCATAAGTCATGTGCTCCAGCCCCCTAATCATTTTTGTTGCCCTCCGTTGGACTCTTTCCAATTTATCCACATCCTTTTTGTAGTGTGGGGCCCAAAACTGGACACAGTACTCCAAATGAGGCCTCACCAGTGCCGAATAGAGGGGAATAATAACGTCCCTCGATCTGCTGGAAATGCCCCTACTTATACAGCCCAAAATGCCGTTAGCCTTCTTGACAACAAGGGCACACTGTTGACTCATATTCAGCTTTTCGTCCACTGTAACCCCTAGGTCCTTTTCTGCAGAACTGCTGCCCAGCCATTCGGTCCCTAGTCTGTAGCAGTGCATGGGATTCTTCCGTCCTAAGTGCAGGACTCTGCACTTGTCCTTGTTGAACCTCATCAGATTTCTTTTGGCCCAATCCTCTAATTTGTCTAGGTCCCTCTGTATCCTGTCCCTACCCTCCAGCGTATCAACCACTCCTCCCAGTTTAGTGTCATCTGCAAACTTGCTAAGGGTGCAGTCCACACCATCCTCCAGGTCGTTGATGAAGATATTGAACAAAACCGGCCCCAGCACCGACCCTTGGGGCACTCCACTTGATACCGGCTGCCAACTAGACATGGAGCCATTGATCACTACCCGTTGAGCACGACCATCCAGCCAGTTTTCTATCCACCTTACCGTCCATTCATCCAGCCCATACTTCTTTAACTTGCTGGCAAGAACACTGTGGGAGACTGTATCAAAAGCTTTGCTAAAGTCAAGAAATAGCACATCCACTGCTTTCCCCTCATCCACAGAGCCAGTTATCTCATCATAGAAGGCAATTAGGTTAGTCAGGCATGACTTGCCCTTGGTGAATCCATGCTGACTGTTCCTGATCACTTTCCCCTCCTTTAAGTGGTTCAGAATTGATTCCTTGAGGACCTGTTCCATGATTTTTCCAGGGACTGAGGTGAGACTGACTGGTCTGTAGTTCCCCCGATCTTCCTTCTTCCCTTTTTTAAAGATGGGCACTACATTAGCTTTTTTCCAGTCATCCGGGACCTCCCCCAATTGCCATGATTTGTCAAAGATAATGGCCAATGGCTCTGCAATCTGCAATTGGGGACTCCTTTATGTTCAATACTCTTTAAGGCAGTCCTGTTGGTTTTATTTCTCTCCGTGCATATCATTGCATGCATCTAGAACAGGCCTGCACAACATGCGGCCCCGGGGCCGCATGCGGCCCGCAAGGGCTCACTGTGCAGACCGCGGGGGGGCAGGGGGGTGAGTAGGTGGGCTCACTGTGCGGCCCAAAATCTGGGACTGTGACCGTTGGTCCTTTTTTGCTGCTTGTCTTTGGGCTGCGGGTTGTCCCAATGCTGCAGAGAGGGTGTTCCCAAAGGAAGGTGCTTGCTTCTAACCCCTGAGGCCGTCAGTATGTCTGCTCTTCTCTAGTCAGCCCACTTGACAAGTTTGATTGTCCTTGGTCTGGTTCCCATCCCCTCTCCAACGGTTGCAGCTGTGTGGAGGTGCCTGCCTTCCATGCTTTCCTCATTCACACCTCATTCATTCAACAGGGCAATTGAATACAAAGTGGGGGGGGAGATCTTATTCTACTTCTAGCAAAAAGACATTTTTCTTTTACCTTAATTATACTACCTTAGGGGCCAGCTATAACATATTACCAAGGTTCAATACAAAGTCATATAAAAGTTATACAGAAATGCATAATGCAGAGATTTATCTACAACTGCATTGATTGACTGTTGTGTGCAGTAATATAGTGACCCCTGGGGGGGGATGAAGAGGGGTGTGATGGTGGGGCTGAGCGGGGAGGGGGCGGGTCCTATTTTATTGCTGTGATCTGGTCACCCTATGCGTGCTGTTTCTTCCCCCTCTACAGGCTTCCACACCCCAGCACTGGGAAAGGAGTTGTTTCCACGGGGTGGGCGGTGCTGGGGGCGGGAGGTGTTTCCACGGGGCCGGTGGGTTTCGGCCCTCAGCTGTTTTCTTTGGAGTAATATGGCCCTCGCCGCTTTACGAGTTGTGCAGGCCTGATCTAGAACTTGAGATGGGTTCAAATAGAGATGATTTTAAAAAACACATACTGAAAAATTCAAACTGAATGTTGCCAATAGTTAAAATACTCTGACAGTACAAACTGAGTTTGCTCACTCAGAAATCCTTATCCTGTCCAAAGAGAGAGGTCTTGTAGCATGCTCTGGTGGCCAAAACTGGCCATGTTAAGACTGAGGGTGGGGTTCAGTTTCAGAGTTGAAGGCCTTCTACTCACAACATCCTATAGTATACCCTCAGGCCCTAACATCTAAGGGCTGTCAGCTTAATCATCCCAGCTTCAGTTGAAGACTATGCAAAAACTTCAATTTGTGCGAAACACAGATGCCTGCTTACTTACACTCTCTGTGGGAAACAATGCCACTATACCTATTCCCCAGAGAAGGCCCAGGTTTGCAGTTTGTATCCAAGTGTTGAGCAGTTTGGCTGTTGAAACAAGCACTCTGCTCACTTTCTGGGCTCTGAAGGGGAATTGATTAAAGCACCTGTTCTTGCTCAATCTGCATACACACTCTGCAAAAGGATGCTGCATTATTTTCTCACTACGTCCAAAGAAAGGGGAAGAGAGAGAGCTACCAAGAAATCCCCAGCTCTTCCACTACCCAAGGGAAGAGCAGGAGCCTAGTCCTTTTTTGAGTTATTGTCCTCATATATTCCACTCTGGGTGCACATGTGCCCTATGCACATGAGATCAAATTCTTTTGAATAGCAGTGTCCATTGGGGCTGTGCACTGGGAACTCTCTTGACTACCGTAGCAAAGGATATAAGGGGTTGGGACAGTCTCAACTGCCTCTCACTTCCTTCTTACCACTCATGAGATGGAACCCTTCAGTATCCACATCTCTTCAACCTGCAAAAGATTTCTTAGATATTGTTCTAATTCCATAGCTACAGTTGTTAGTTAGCATACCTGTTAGTGATAAATGAATGAATAAATAAAGTTTAGATAGATATACCCTGTGGAAATGAAGCATTGATACAGTTTTTCTCCTGCAGTACCCTATCACCTCCCTGTACAAAGCTAGACACACACACACACACCCTAGTCCATGTGGCCAAAATGGCTGAAGGCAAAGCTCCAAGATTCAAGATCTGCCCCTCCTATGATTCAGCAGTAGTATGTCTGCTGGAGACTTCAATGCAAGCATCGGTTGACTGACCCCATTTTCTGAGAGACCACCTCTTCCCAGCCAGTTGCAGTCCTCCAATGCCTCTGTGAGCCATCATGTTACCCCAAGCTCAAGGAGTACTCACAAGCCTTGTTCCTTGGCAGCTTCCACTTCCAAGCAGAACAGAAGCTGTAAGGAGACCCATACTAAGGACCAGGGAAGATGTAGCTCTCGCATTTCTGCTAGGAGGCGGATCCTCTTCTAAGTCCCTGGCCTGTGTTATACAGGAGGTGGGACTAGATGATTACAGTGGTCCCTTCTTGCCTTGAAATATATGAATCTGTGAATCCCTCTCTTCAGAGATTTTGATCATGATTGCCGCCACCCATTGGTAGGGAGCACAGCTGGGCCAACGTCAGATTTGGAGGAAATGATTGGCTCTCAGATATCTCGGTGCGTCAACGTGCTGCAACTCCAAGCTATTCAGTTGGCATGAAAGGCATTCTTACCGCTCCTTCAGGGTCTCCAGACAATACCACGGCAATGCACTTGTTGAAACTCTGTGTAAGGATAAAAGGGATAAAAAACAAGGGTGATATCATGGTAGGGGTCTACTATAGATCACCTAGCCAGGTAGAAGAGGTGGATGAGGCTTTATTTAAACAACTAACAAAATCATCCAAAGCACAGGACTTGGTGGTGATGGGGGACTTCAACTACCCAGTCATCTGTTGGCAAACTAATAAAGCAGAGCACAGATTATTCAACAAGTTCTTAGAATGCATTGAAGAGAATTTTTTATTTTGAAAGGTGGAGAAAGCAACTAGGGGAGAGGCTATTCTAGGTTTGATTTTGACAAATAGGGAGAAACTGTTTGAGAATTTGAAAGTGGAAGGCAGCTTCGCTGAAAGTGATCATGAAATGATAGAGTTCACGATTCTAAGGAGTAATAGAAGGGAAAACAGCAGAAAATGATGATGGATTTCAAGAGGGTAAAGGTTAGCAAACTCAGAGAGTTGATAGGTAAGATCCCATGGGAAGCAAGTTAAGGGGAAAAACAGTTCAAGAGAGTTGGCAGCTCTTCAAAGAGACTTTATTAAGGGAATAAGAGCAAACTATCCCACTGCATAAGAAAGATAGGCATATCTCCATATATTATATTATTCCTATCTCATAGAACTGGAAGGATCTTGAAAGGTTATCGAGTCCAGTCCCCTGCCTTCACTAGCAGGACCAAGTACTGTCCCCTGACAGATTTTTGCCCCAGATCCCTAAATGGCCCCCTTCAAGGATTGAACTCACAACCCTGGGTTTAGCAGGCCAATGCTCAAACCACTGAGCTAGCCCTCCCTCCTCCCAGTTTGGCAAGAAACCACCTGGCTTAACCTGAAGATCTTCAATGACCAGAAACTCGAAAAAGAGTTCTCCAAAAGGTGGAAACTAAGTCATATTACGAAGGATGAACATAAAAAAAGAACACAACCATGTAGGGACAAAATTAGAAAGGCCAAGGCACAAAATGAGATTAAATTAGCTAGAGACATAAAGAGTAACAAGAAAACATTCTACATTCTGAGGCTAAAATAGGGAAGAACAAGTTAAAAATTACTTCGGGCTGGTCTACACTGGCTACGTTAAAGCACTGCTGTGGCAAACCAACCTAATAGCTTTCTTTAACAGGTTAACAAGCCTTGTGGGTGGGGACGGGGGGAAGCAACAAATGTGGTATATCTTGATTTTAATAAGGCTCTTGGTAGGCTGTGTCTACACTGCACATTCATTGATAAAACTGTTGTCGCTCGGGTGTGAAACAACACCCCCCTCGCCCCCCTCGGACAATAAAAGTTTTCATGACGAAAAGCACCAGTGTGGACAGTGCTTTGTTGGCGAGAGATGCTCTCCAGGTGACGAAGCTACCGCCCCTCGTTGGGGTTGGTTTTATTTTGTCGCTGGGAGAGCTCTACATAAGGTTTGATTGCAAAAATCCAAAACATCTATTCACCTCCTGATCATCTTCCCTATGTTTTATTCTTCACCAGCTGAAGTTAGACTCCATGCTCTAGATGTGGTTAGAGCATTGTCCTTTTATCTGAATAGGAACAGATCAATTAGGATCTCTGAAACTATTCAGGGCATTCTCAAAATAGACAAGGGGACAGCTGATATCCTCACTGAGACTGTCCCAGTGGGTTTCAGACTGCATACATAGCTGCTATGTTCTTGTGAAGAAAGATGCACCTGAACATGTTGGATCCAAATTGACCTCGGGCGACCTCTATCGCCTCTAAACAGTATCTCTTTCAGGAAACTCTGTAGGGCAGCAACATGGAGTTCATTCCACATGTTCACTACTTGCTATTCCTGGCTGCAGGCCTCTAGGTCACATGAAAGCATTGGTAGAGCAGTCTTCCAGTTGATATTTCAGTAGAGTTCAGAGTAATATCCTGGCTACAGTCACAAAGAAGGGAAACTAGCAAAAGAAAAGCAGAGGAGAGGAAGGGAAAGAAAAAACCCAAAGCAGGCTGAGCAGCCACCTGGGGATCCCTGAGCTGCTGCAGTCACTCACTCTCTGCTCTGGATCTCCACACAAATTCCTCAGTCTGCTGCTAGCACCGCTCCCTTTTGTAGCTAGCAGCAGCTGGGGAGGGAGCGCAGCCCGGAGTGGTAGGGCAGCTGCCCAGAGCACAGGCAGGGACGTTCTGGGGGAGGCGTGCGGGGACAGCAGGCGGGGCCGGGGGACGCTCCGGAGGAGGTGCGCGGGGCCAGGGGAGAAACCCTTCCCCATCCCAAACATTGGTGGAGCACGAGCACCACGGGCCCATATAACTCGCTGCCCCTGGCTAATTGAAGTCTTGATACTTTGGAATCTTCTTGATGAAGAAACTGAGAGGTGCCCACCGCTGATACCCTCAGTTACAGAGGTCACACAGGCTCCAAGGGCGCAGGCATGGCCCCAACAGACACTGCTATTAAAAAGACGTCAATATCTTGCTCCTGGGGGACATGCACCCAGAGTTGAATCTGTGTGGAACACACCCTGCAGTAACTGCAGTATTCTTTGAGATAAGTAACCATATTTTTTTACCAGCCAAGCAAATTCGGGCTAAATGTCAGTTTTCAGTTCAAGCTGAGAGTTAGAAAGAGGATAGCCAGGCAGCTTGCTGAAAGGAATGCTCAGGCCTCATTCACTTGTGGGTTTTGTCTAACAGTAAGTTGCCATATGATGTTACACCTGAGCAAGCCCTGGCTCATGAAGAGGTGAGGACACGCCTAGATGCATCCATCAAAAACATGCGGACAGTGACAGACAAGTTCCTGTCAGCCATCGTCAGCTCAGTGGATAAAATCCCGTGAGTACAATGAGCTGCACCGTTGCTTTCTGAAAACTATTGTTGATTTCATGCTCATAGAGATCTTGCTTGCTCTCTTGTTTCTTTCACAGTTATGGCATGCGCTTCATTGCCAAAGTTCTGAAAGATTCACTACATGAGAAATTCCCTGATGCTGGTGAGGATGAGTTGCTGAAGGTAAGGAGTTGATTATCTTTGCCCTCCTCTTGGCAAAGAGTAGTGTGCATGATTGCACATCAAACTCAGAGCCAACCTAGCTATTGCAGAGACAGATCTATGTTTCATTCTGCTTCCTGGAATATGTACGTGATCTTTTAGATTTTAGTGCCTTCTCATTAAGGACATAAACTATTCCAGCTGTATTTTATGTTATGTTATTGTGTATGGTACAGGGCTTAGAAGGAGGGATCCTGTCGCCTCTGCCTTGTTTGTAATATCCTTTGGGCATTTGATCCTTCAAGTTTCCTTGACTTGCTGTACAGTTTCTGCCAGCAAGTGAATCTTTGTTTTTGCTGATGCAATTGCAGCAAGGTCTTCCTTTCTTAAAGAGACAATATCAGGTTAAAAATGTATATTAAAAACTCCATTATCCTTACCTGTGTTACTAATAGCACCCCACAATATTTCAACCGCAGGATATACTACATCACTTTTTACCATTTCTACTGTATATTTACACCTTTCTGCTGTCACTATCTAAATAGTATCGCTTTCTGGTTTTCATTCAGTATTGAAATGTGGCAGTACTTGACTTAGACACATTTTAAAATTCCATAACTCTTTCACTGAAATTAAAAAATAATAATAATGAAAACCATTTTTATTTCCATGAACCCCTTTTTAATTAACAAACCTTAAGTTTAGAGCATAGCATACCTGGTAGTGTCTCTTTAAACTGCTCTGCTCCTACTTTTATAAAAAAAAAAATCTGAATGCTGTTTTCTTCTCTCTTCTAGTTCTGTGCTTTCCCACACTGAAGCATCGATTCTAGACTTTCTGTGCAGGTGAATTAACTTTTTTTCCAACTGTAAATTTAGAGAGAAAGCTGCAACTTTCCCTAGGCTTTCCTGTAAACCTGCTCTCTGTAGAAACAATATAGTTGTAAAGATAGCAAAGTCAAAGCTACAGTCAGTGGTAGACTTAATGCTCACATATGATTAATAGATGTCTAAGAACAGAAGTGGCCCCATATAACACAGTTCTCCATTTTTTTCTTAGTTTGGTCACACATTAATAGAGAAGGTGTCTCTCAGACACATTTCCCATTCCCAGTTTTGCAGCCCTCACTATCTTTAATGACCACACGGCAGCCCTGTTTAACTATAGCAGTTGCTTACATGGAAAAATAATACCAAGGAAGTACTTTATTTTTAAAAAGTTCCACTGGAGTGTCTGACCCCTGAAAGTGGTTCCTATTGCCTCCTCTTCTATTGTAGAAGTGTTAAGCTGGTTACTCCCTGATTTCAGCTGTTTGTTCAGGCTTCTAGGCTCTTCCATACATCGAAGGACTTGGAAATCAGGAGACGATGTTGTATGACAACACTCCACAACAACCAGAAAAGTTCCGTGGCTCACCAGAAAGCCACAGAACACACTGAGAGAATACAGCTCCAGGATAGCTAGTTGGGTCTTAACTCCCTTTCCCTGGAATATCTTTGGCTAAATGTCACATGAAGATAGAAGGATGCCTATGAGTACATGGTCAACATATTTATTAAATGTTGTCTTCATTCTCTGAGGGTTTTAGCTGTTTACATTTAACATGGTATTGTATAGTACAAATCTAATTCACCAAGTAGTCCTTCTAGTATCTGCTTTTCTCATTTTTCTGGCATCTGAGTTGAAATGGTTTCTCAGTTTTGCTAAATCACTGTTATCTTGAGATCTCTATGGAAAATTTCAGTTGATTTCTTCAGGAATTATTCTGAAGGGGGTGTGTGAAAATTAGTATCTCTTTTCCACCAGTATTACTACTCATCAAATCCGTCCACTGACTTTGTCTCCACCACATTAAACGCAAACTTTAGTCCTTGTCTTCAAGGTTCTCCTCAATTTTACTCCCCCTACTTGTCCCATCTCACCATTCTTTTGTTCTTCGAATAATGGCAGACACTTTTTTTGCTCACTTTTCTTACAATCCGCTTCATGCCTTTTTCCATGCTGCCCTTTATGCATGGAACACCTTTCCCAAATCAGTTTACACAGTCACTACACTATCCTCCTTCAGATCCTTTAAGTGTCACCTCTATTCTCATACCCATGGTAAACTGCCTAATAACTATGTAGAGGGACAGGGTGGGTGAGGTAATATCTTTAATTGAACCAACTTCTGTTAGCGAGGGAGGCAAGCTTTGGAACAGAAAGTTGGTCCAATAAAAGATATTACCTCATCCATCTGGTCTCTCTAATATCCTGGGACATGGCTACAACAACACTGCATCGATAATGACTATGTAAGCTGCCTGTTAGTAACTCATTAATAGCTCTTATTCATATATCTTATTTATAAAATTTAAAAAAAATTATAGCCTACAAATGGTACACTTAGTTAAGAATATCTGCAACCTTGACTTCCTGTTGCTAGTACTCTTGTCTTCCTCTTCCCACTTCCATCATGATTAACACCCTATTGCATCTTGTTCCTATATAATCCTAAATTCTTTGGGGGCAGGGGCTATCTGCTGGAGTATGTATGTATATCACCTAATACAGTAGGGCTCCAGTCGTGAACTGGAGCCTGTGTCTGATGCAAATAATAATAGTTTGTCAAACCCTAGTCAGAATAGAGTTTATAGAGCCCAGTCAGAGCCTGCCTCTTGACATGCTTCTCTGCTCAACTTTTCCCAGATCATTGGCAACTTACTCTATTATCGCTACATGAACCCAGCTATAGTTGCTCCAGATGCATTTGACATCATTGACCTTTCAGCTGGAGGTCAGCTGACTACAGACCAGCGCAGAAACCTTGGTTCCATTGCAAAGATGTTACAGCATGCTGCATCCAATAAGATGTTCATGGGAGACAATGCTCACCTAAGCATCATTAATGAATATCTCTCACAGTCCTATCAGAAATTCAGGTAGGAGATCCCAGCTAATAGGATGGGAAGTACGGAGAAGGGCCATATTGCAAAGAAATAAAGGTAATATTTGGGCTACCTGCTGCATTTGAACTGGCTCAGTCTCTTAAATGTGCAGTCTGATGAAGATGTCAGTGATTGCGTTTGAAGGTCTGGATCAAGGCAACCTACAGGTGGCAAAAAATGCTGGAACGTCTTCCCTTAACTTGCCATTTCCTTTCTTTTTAAAGTGAGTCAAAAGATTGTGCCTGAATCAGACTTAACTGCCATTGCACAAAGCTTTTATTTGTGTTGTAGATTATATACCATATAAAGCAAATGAGGTTATAAGTATGTTATTAAGGTTGCAAAGTCAAGCACTCTAAAGTTAGGAGATGCCACAATTAATGTTGCCCTTGTGTGTATTTATTATGATACCGTCTTGTATTACATGATCATGTACAATTTTTCCATCTGACTCCTTGAGACCACACTGCCTTATCATGTGAGGAAGTAATAAGCACAGAGTTGGCAGTCAGGAGAACCTGAATTGTAATTCTACCTCTACCAATGAATCACTTTATGGCCTTAGGGAAGTCACTTTTTTGTCCTATTTCAATTTCCCTGTCAATAAAATGGGGATAATAATACTCTCCTATCTTGCAGGAGAGTTGTGAAGATAAAAATCACTCATATTTGTGAAGCACTCTGATATTATGGAAATAAGCACCATAAAGCCCATGAGGAAATTTAATAATTTTATATTCATTGCAGGGTTTGGACAGCGTAAATAAGGCATGGGGCCATACATTGAATAATCAGTGAGGATAAAAAGAAGTGTGCTCTGAATACAGGAGTGGTCTAGTGGAAAAATAGCATGTGTTCATGTAATTAAAGACTATATTACAACACAAAAGGAAGCTGAAGTAAGACTACTTAATTGTAGCATAGCATTTCCCAACTTTTGAGTGCCTGACTTTGCAACCTTACTAACATTTTTAATGTATGTAATATCCTAGGTGGATATTTTTTAAAGGAAAAGGGCTAACACAAATTCTGTTCTCTGTAACTATGAAGGCCACCCCTGTTATGCGTCATCAGCTTGGACCCCTTAACCTGAAGCATGGCACCACAGACTCCCTCTTGCTGTTCAGAGATAACTGCACTAGCTGGCTACCAAAACAGTCCATTATCCTATGTGAACCTGCTATTAGAGGCAGATGCGTAATTCCTATAGGGAGATGAATGAGTAGTCCCATTTTACAGATTGCATAGCCAAGGACAACTATGTGGCAGGTTTTTTCTGAGAGTCAATGTGGCTAAAGGGATGGGATTTAGGATTGGCATATTAGAGATTTGGGTTGTGTTCTTAGTTTCAGTAATCTGTCTATTTGAGGCCTTGCTTAATAAGGGTTATGAAGAGTACAGAATTAATACCAGTCAGAAGAAGTCAGTCTAGAACTTTTGATCTCCTCGCTCCCAGTACAGTACACCATACTGTAGACAAAAAGGTATTTTGATGGGAGGCATCAGAGGAAGAAAAGAATGAAGAAAAGGAGAATGGTGATCAATTATTTTTGTGTGTCCCCCACCCAGAGGTTCTATTCTGTGTGGAGTACTGAAGTGAGGCACTGGGGCACTGTGTATGCACAGTACTTGAGGGGTGTTAGCACAAGCCAAAATCAAGCTGTACTGTGAAATACAGATGAGCAATGGTGATTTTCAACAGTTTATAACTCTGCCAAATCTGAACAAATTTACAGGTCAATAAAAGGCACCTCCCTGGCCCCAGAACTTTCCCCTGTCAAATTTCAAACTCTCGCTACACACTATGGTGGTGGTAAAGCTCTTCAAGAAAGAATTACCATTTCTTATAATGGAAAGTGCTAGACAACTGAAATATAGGGGTCACATCTGCTTCCCCTATAATAATAGTAGTAATGTCTGATACAACCAGACTGCCTCTGCTTTCTTCAGTTTCATAACCGTAGAATCTCTCTCCCAGTTGGATGTGTAAACAAGGCCACTAGAGATGCAGGGTAGCACCTGTCCAGCAGATACTGGGGAAAACACGTTGGCATATTCTATGTACCTTCACATCATGTACTAAAGCTGACCCACAAACACCAACATACCACCACCTTCAAGTTATGGTCCCTATTGTATTCCACTGAAGGGTTTATGCATGCACACCATGCTCCCGAAGCTGGAGAATTTGAAAGTAGTGTCCGCTGGCTCATGCATGCGCCCTGGCTCGCCTCGTGGTTTCATCTGAGGTGATAAAGGGTGGACTGGCCGCATCTCCAGTTCCTTCTCACTGCCGCATGGTCTGAGTCAGAACTTTCAGTCGTGTCCTCGTCTCTGACGCACCTTTAAATACATTGTTGTAAATAGTTTTAGAATTTTAGAGTCTCTGACTCGAATACTTTCAAGACAACACAGAACAGCACACTGATGCACAGATAATCTCCCACCAACAGCACAAGAAGAACTCCACATGGACTCCTCCTGAGGGTCAAAATGACAGTCTGGACCTATACATAGAATGCTTCCGCCGACGTGCACCGGCAGAAATTGTGGAAAAACAACATCGCTTGCCTCATAACCTCAGTCGTGAGGAACGCAATGTGACCCACAGCCTCAAAAACAATTTGGATATTATAATCAAAGAGGCTGATAAAGGAGGAGCAGTTGTCGTCATGAACAGGCCTGACTACCAAAAGGAGGCTGCCAGACAACTCTCCAATACCAAATTCTACAGGCCACTTTCCTCAGATCCCACTGAGGAATACATTAAAACTGTACCATCTGCTCAGGATGCTCCCCACACAAGCACAGGAACAAATCAACATACCCTCACAGCCCCAACCAGGGATATTCTATCTACTACCCAAGATCCACAAACCTGGAAATCCTGGATGCCCCATCATCTTGGGCACTGGCACTCTCGAAGGACTGTCTGGATATGTAGACCTTCTACTTAGACCCTATGCCACCAGCACTCCCAGCTATCTCCGTGACACCACTGATTTCCTGAGAAAACTACAATGCATCAGTGATCTTCCAGAAAACACCATCCTAACCACCATGGATGTAGAGGCTCTCAACACAAACATCCCACACATAGATGGAATACAAGCTGTCAGGAATAGTATCCCTGATGATACCACAGCACAACAGATTGCTGAGTTCTGTGACTTTATCCTCACGCACAATTATTTCAAATTTGGTAACGATATATACCACCAGACCAGTGGCACCGCTATGGGCACCCGCATGGCCCCACAATATGCCAACATTTTTATGGCTGACCTGGAACAATGCTTCCTCAACTCTCGTCCACTCACACCCCTTCTCTACCTACGCTACATTGATAACATCTTCATCATCTGGACCCATGGGAAGGAAACTCTGACCAATACCTACAAGATCTTCACCAAGCATTCTTAAAACTAAGATACCCGCATGAGGAAGTAAGGAAACAGATCAACAGAGCCAGACGTGTACCCAGATGCCTGCTGCTGCGGGACAAGCCCAAGAAAGAAACCAACAGAACACCACTGGCCATCACCTACAGTCCCCAGCTAAAACCCCTCCAACGCGTCATCAGTGATCTTCAACCCATCCTGGACAACGATCCCTCACTTTCACAGGCCTTGGGAGGCAGGCCAGTCCTCGCCCACAGACAACCCACCAACCTGAAGCATATTCTCACCAGCAACTATACATCGTACCATAGTAACTCCAACTCAGGAACATGCCAACTCTGCCCATCTATCTACACCAGCAACACCATCACAGGACCTAACCAGATCAGCCACACCATCACTGGTTCATTCACCTGCATGTCTACCAATGTAATATACGCCATCATGTGCCAACAATGCCCCTCTGCTATGTACATCGGCCAAACCGGACTGTCCCTACATAAAAAGATAAATGGACACAAATCAGATATTAGGAATGGCAATATACAAAAACCTGTGGGCGAACACGTCAATCTCCCTGGACTCTCAATAGCAGATTTAAAGGTAGCCATCCTGTAGCAAAAAAACTTCAAGACCAGACTTCAAAGAGAAATTGCTGAGCTAGAGTTTATTTGCGAATTTGACACCATCAGCTCAGGATTAAACAAAGATTGTGGCTGGCTAGCCAACTACAAAAGCAGTTTCTCCTCTCTTGGTGTTAACACCTCCAGATCAGCTGCTAGCAGTGGACCTCATCCTCCCTGACTGCATTAACCTTGTTATCTCGAACCTGATTCTGGCCTGCATATTTATACCTACCTCTGGAAATCATCACCACATGCATCTGACGAAGTGGGTCTTTGCCCACGAAAGCTTATGTTCCAATATATCTGTTAGTCTATAAGGTGCTACAGGACTCTTTGTCGCTCTTGCAGATCCAGACTGACATGGCTACCCCTCTGATGCATAGTAATTTATAGCGGTGGTGGTGGTGGTGGTGGTGGTGGTGGTGGTGGTGGTGTTGTGGGTTTGTCTACCCACACACGGGTGCGGACCCCAGGCTTGAAACTCTGTGCCTCCTGCCCACATTTCTTGGTCAGAAATGAACACCAATGCTGTCTCTACTGCTTGGGAGAAGCCTACATTGCATCCAGGTGTAGTATCAGCCAGTCCTTCCCCAGCTGTACCTGAGAAGGCCGTGCTCTCTGCCTCCGGAAGCACCTTATGGAAGTCTCCATGAGGCCTCACTCTGACTCAGGCCGGGGGACCACCCCCTGTACATCGTCCTGAAACAGCGAGGAGTGTACCTCCTGCGACCAAGACCGAATCCAGCACCGGTGGTACTACCATTATGGACCCCATGCCAGAGCCTCCTCAGGAGGTAAGGAAGCATACCCATGAGCATGGGAATAAGTCTTCCTCAAAAACTAAAAGTGGATACTTCTTCCACTAGTTCGAGCCCTGGATACAGAGTGCACTCAAAACCACGTAGACACAATAAGAAGTCCCACAAGCAAGGGGATCCGGCGGTCCCAGGTACTGGAACACTGGTACCATTAACACTGGCTTCCCATAAGATGCGGGATCTGCCCACTCTGGGGAAGTCCACAGCACCACCACTAGTTCCGAGTAAAGAGAGGGTACCCCAGTGGCTCTCAAACTTTTGTACTGGTGACCCCTTTCACATTAGCCTCTGAGTGTGATCCCTCCTTATAAATTAAAAACACTTTTTATATATTTAACACCATTATAAATGCTGGAGGCAAAGCGGGCTTTGGGGTGGAGGCTGGCAGCTCGTAGCCCCCCATGTAAGAACCTTCTGACCCTCTGAGGGGTCCCAACCCCCAGTTTGAGAACCCATAGGGTACCCTGAACACCAAGGAGATTGGGAAAGGCATTTGAGCCCCAGGACGTCTTTGCCTTAGCAGAACCGGGATCACTGTATTTGTTGGGACCCACTACCTCTAGGGAGACTATTTCTTTCCCTCATGATATGACACTATTGTGAGACCCCCCTCACACTGGTCTATGCACTCCCACTGGCTCAACGGCACCGCTGATGAAACTAGAGTCTTCCTTCTCATCCTCTGATGAGTCGGACACTGGAGAGGGATTATCAGTATTGTGCCAACCATACATGTATTTACAAAGGCGGTCCAGATCTTGGCAATATCCTCCTCCTCCAACCACCATGGAGCCACTGGTTCCCTATGCCATGGTGACCACTTCAAGACCCTCCAGATCCAGACTACTGGCCTTATTGGGGGTCCTTGTCCCAATACCCTCAGAACCTGCCCAATCCACAAGGGAGCCTTCACCTGCCTCCCCATTGAGGGCCCCTTCTAGCAGGCATCCATTGCTGAAGGAGGAACCCCTCAGCCCAGCTCTGATGGTGCCACCAGAACTGGAGAGATTCCCCTCCTCTTCCCTGGGTGAAGCAGTGGCTACATCATCCCCTTTGGCTCCTGACAACTTTAGTCAATTTCAGAAACTACAAATCCTGCATCTTGGCAAGGGGTTAGACTATATGACCCTTGCAGTTCCTTCTAACTCTATAGTTCTACTGTGTAGAGTTGTGGGGAAACACCACATTCCCTTAGAGGAAATCCAGGATACCCAGCATAAATTCCTCGATATCCTCCACTCATCAGCACCACCTAGAATCACATTGTCTAGTAACAGTACCATTCTTGAACCAGCCGAGACAGTATGGCACACACCAACCACATGCAGGCCTACCCTCAGAGGGACATAAAAAAATATATTATGCTCTGGCTAAGGGGTCTGTTTTTCTCTTCTCACCCCCCTCTCCTGAACTCTCTGGTGGTCCAAGCAGCATCTGAACGAGCCAGACAACAACACCTGCGCTCCACACCATCCAACAAGGAGAGCAAGGGCTTGGGCCTTTTGGGGTATAAGGTTCTATCCTCTGCCAGTCTCCAATTCAGAATTTCAAACTAGCAGGCCAAATACGACTTCCTGAATTAGAGCAGACTGGAGGAATTTGCTGACTGACTCCCAGAACAGGACTGGACTCATTTCCAGGCAATCATTACGAAAGGGAAACTGGTGGCCAGAACAACGCTCCAGTTGGCGATGGATGCAGCAGATACCTCTTCCAGGGCTATGGTTATGGCTATAGTTATGCTCTGTCATGAGTCACCTTCCTTATTGCTATGACTTCTGCAAGAAGGGTCAGTGAGGGGGGGAGATCCTCCCCCCACTTCAAATTTTCCATAAAGATAGTCTGTTTGCACTGCATCCCAAATTCCTGTCAAAGGTAATCTCCCAGATTCACACTCATCAATCTATTCACTTACATTCACTTACCTGTTTCTTCCTGAAGCCACACGCATTTGCCAAGGAACGACAACTCTACTCCCTAGACATCCAACAGGTTTTGTCCTTCTACCTTCAGAGGACAAGACCCATCAGAAAGTCCCCCAAACTGTTTGTTGCACTAGCAGAAAGACTTAAGGGTCAGGCAATCCCCATCCAGAGAATCTCCACGTAGATTTTGTGTTGCATTACATTTTGCTATCAACTATCTGGCTTGCAGGCCCTTTCCTCAAGAGTCCAGACTTTGACCACAGCCTCCCTTCAGGATGTCCTGATCCAGGACATATGTAGAGTGGCCACGTGGAGTTCTGTGCACATCTTTGCAATGCATGCCTTAGTACAGGACTTGGCAGCAGATGCCTCCTTCAGCTGGCAGTTGTCTGCATGACTGTTCCATCTTCATCCTCACACTCTCCTCAGACTTAAGTACTGCTTGGTAATCACCTTCAGTGGAATACAGTAGGGATCATCACTCAAAGAAGAATAGGAGGTTACTTACCTTTAACTGGAGGTTCTTTGAGATGTGTGGTCCCTAATGGCATTCCACTTCCCACCCCCCTTCCCCTCTGCTACGGATATGTCTGGTTCAGGGTGGAGAAGGAACTGGAGATGCAGTCTGTCTGCTCTGCCCTTTATCGCTTCGAACGAAACCACGAGGTGAGCCAGAGCACATCCATGAACCAAGGGACATTACTTTCAAATTCTCCAGCTCCAGTCTCATAGTGTGCATGCATAAACCCCTCAATGGAATACAGAAAGGGACCACACATCTCAAAGAATCTCCAGTTACAGGTAAGTAACCGCCTCTTATTGCACCAAAGAACAGCTCTGCTTGAGAATATCACGGGAAGCCAATGCCTTGGTTATGTCAGTGCTTGTGATTGGCAGGATTGTGTTGATTCTTTCTTTTTTCTTTTTGTCTGAAGACGTTTTTTTCAGGGTGCCTGTGAGGTTCCAGAACTACAGGATAAATTTAATGTTGATGAATATTCTGACTTGGTGACTCTCACTAAACCAGTTATCTATATTTCCATTGGAGAAATCATCAATACACACACTGTAAGTATACACCAGTCACATTTCTTTCTTGCAGAATGGCCCTTCTGAACAATCTGTTACTGATTTAATGTGAGTCATTTAACAAATTCAAATGTTGACGATATTGTTTTTTTAAAAAAAAGGCAATATCTTCTGAATTGTCAAAACGTTGAGGTCAGTAGTTTGTCTGCTTATGGCCTTTTTTAAATATTTTTTTCCTTGTGAAGTCATCTGTTACTTTAAGTCTTATGTGATGATGCCAGACATTTGCCTGCTAGTATCGTCACTTGGAATCATATGAACTGAGAGGAATTCTCTCCAAAGAATATCAGCAAAAATAATGTAATTCTTAAATTGGGTGAAACAAGACACAGGAGGAACAGTTAAATGATTATTTATATTTGTATTAATCTAGCTGCTTTTAGATCATCAAGATGCAATTGCGCCTGAGCACAATGATCCAGTTCATGAGCTGCTGGATGACCTGGGAGAAGTTCCCACTATTGAGTCGCTGATAGGTGAGCTGCTCTTCTTTTACATGAGGGAGATGTGATGTTCTTCTGAGTAGCTCCAAGTGTGTTTTAAAAAAATTACTATAATGAATAATCATGGTTTGGGAGGGAATTGGTGCTATACAAACAGCAGCAGCCTATAGTGTGCTAGGCTAGGTTACCCCACCTAGCCTAGCACACTTGTGTTCTATGAATCTGAGAGCACTGTATCAAATCCTTTCCTCCAATGCCAGGGCTCTGTGTGCCTCCCCTTCCACCATACCAGGTTTCCTCATTTCCTCTTTTTCTCTCTCTCACCAGGGACCTGAATTTCTAATGTGAAAAAACATTGACAAATCTTTCAGTCCTCGTTCATGCAACATAAAGGTCTGGTCTACGCTTTAAAGTTTTCCTGGCATATCTATGTCAGTAATTGATATAGCTATACTAGCAAATGCTTTAGTGTAGACATATCAGCCAAAAAAGTCCTTTTGCCATTATAGCTTATTTCATTCAGGGAACTGTTATAAGCTATACTAGCAAAAGAACTCTTTTACCAGTGCAAGCTGCATCTCTACTAACTATACCAACAAACCCTTTTTAGTATAGACAAGGCCACAGAAGCAACAAAGGGCATAAACTGAATTTCTTTTCCTTGGTAGGTCACATTTAAGCTTATCAGAGAGGGGCAGGTTGAGATGCAAGATGTACATATCACACACTCTGATTTAGTATACATCTGAGGCACCAAAACCTGAATTTATATGAAATCTTATTTTTTTTATTATCCATTTTTTATCAGTTTGCTGAAGAAGGAGGAATGTTAGGAAATCCTAAATTATGTATGTGCAAGATGAACATGTTTTTAAAACCCATAAATGGGCTGTAAAAGGTCCTTTAAAAAATGAATTGATTGTTTTTCTGTACGGTGCTGGAAGGAAAATATTGCAGACCCAAACAGCCCATGACAATGTTTGAATACATTCTAACCTGTGTCACTATCATCACATCTGGCATTGGGAAGTAGGTTCCCTCATTGATAGCTCACCTCTCCTTTTTCTACCCCAGGGGAAGGGTCTGGTAACATTAATGACCCCAACAAGGAGATGCTAGCAAAGACTGAAGTTTCTCTTACACTGACTAATAAATTTGATGTTCCTGGCGATGAGAATGCTGAAATGGATGCAAGGACAATCCTGCTGAAGTGAGTGATGGGTGGTGGCCTATAGCCGTCGTCACTTAAATAAGGGGTAGGATATGAATTGTATGGGTTGGACTATGAAGAAAAAGGCAACAGTGATGTCAGGAAAAGAAAGAAATGAATCCAAGCCTATTAAAGTGCCCACAGCTTATAGCCAGGGCCCCTAGATTTTGTGGCCAGTGAATTTGTTTCAGGAAAACCCCATTGCCAAAGTATAGTACTGGAGAATTTAAGGTTTGTCATTTTAAAAAAGTGTCTCCAGTTTTCATGATTGTGAAGAAAGACTTCCAAACACAAGCTGAGTGTAACTGATATAGTGAAGTCTGATAGTGTTTCAGACTTTGTACGGACAAGAGCTCTGAAGTGTGTGAATGACCTTTACTGATCTTGAATACATTTTAACTCTGAAGCCATTGATGTCAATTTTAACTGTGGACATCGTTGACTAATTTACAGCAGATCATTTTTGCAGAAACACCCCCCTAGATCACTTCTCCAGTGCAGTTCTGTGTTATCAATACAAAATTTGAGACACATTGAACATTTTGGGGAGGGGAAATGTGCAATATATGTAATATTTACTCGCATTTTAAATTCAACACAAGAAATACCATACTTTTGTATTCGTCACTTTCATATTGAATTCAGTAAAAAACTTAAAACAGATTATCTGCTGTGCCTCTCAGGAGGTGCAGGCTGCAAGAACAGGGAACACAAGTGGTAATTTACAGGGTTTCCCCACAGCTGCCAGTCACCTGCTCTAGCAGTATTGTAAACCCCAAAAGTTAAAATATCATGAGTCAGACCTCAAAACGTGAGGTTGACCTCAAAATTATGAAGTTCTTCTAAACAAAAATCACATTTTTAATCTCTTCTGGCTTTGAATTTCCCTTTTCCCCCCCACCTTAGTGTGTGTGATTGTGAGAAGATTGGAACTAGCTCATTGTCACACATGCACATTAATTGATTTGATTCTAGCTCAGTTTGCTTCTCTAAAATCCATACCTGCCAACATCTTGTAATTAAAAAAGTACATTACACAAACTTGTATTAAAGGGCTACCTAATGGTGCAGAGGTTTTCCACGTTCTCTCAAAATTCTAGTTAGTTAATTTTGTTCCTCCATCTATACATCTGTTAATTATGTCGTTGTCCCCCACCCCATCACATCAACTCTGCACCCTCACTCCCAAATCCATTTTGTGTCCCCTTTGACCTCCCATCTGCCCCATATCTACCTCAGTCTGCTCATCCAGCCATAGCTTTCCCTTCCCTTTGCCCTCTCCCTCAGTAAACCTCTGTTCCTTTTGCAGCAGTGGTGGCTCTTCACTCACAACCCCTCCCAAACTCAGGGGGCATCTCCAGCAAGGATCCTTTTCTCTCCTTTCTAGGCCTGGTGTTGTAGGGATAGAGAAGAGGAGGGAGGAATAGAGAGAAGCCAGTCCATTTGTAAAAGGGTGGGGGAGGGGCAGAGCCACCCTCAACAGCCATCTTTTTCTGCTTCCTATTCCCTTCTTGTGAAAATGGTGTCCCCTGTTTCCCTTCCCTCTTCTTCTACCCAAAAACTTCTGTCAGATCCTGGGAGACAGGGATGAGCTCTGACTGCTTGATGCAGTAGGTTTGATTGGCTTTCTTCCCCAAGGGATGAGGAAGTGGAAACGGTAATAATAAAGTCAGACAGTTAGCTGAGATGTGTACCGTTTGCAAAAATATTACAGAAAATTCCCACATTTGTCACACAAGTGCATTGGGGGACACATGCACCCTGTGACCAGTGTACTGTTACATCATCCCATTCACTTCTTCAAGGCTCGTTGTTGAACTTACTTTCCAAATTTTAGCCTAACTGGTGCATGTATCTTCCTCCAGCCCAGAGCTGTGCCCTGGTCCTCTGGCATAGGTCTCTCCATTTCAGGGTGACACAGACCACCCCACAGTACCCAAAACACACCATCTCCATCTCCTGTAGGAGTTCCATCTTCATGCTTTCCTATCCAGAGTGCTTTCTAGGTATGAGTGGCCCTCTTCACAGGGTTCCTTGGCCAGCCTTTTACATACTGCAGGACCAAGGGATGCATCTCTTTTCAGGATAAATTCTGCTTAGGGGACATTCTTTGGTTTTGGATGGTTAATTTGTTTGGTTTAGGGTGGTTTTTTGGGGAAGGGATATGGCATTTGGGTAGATGGAGGTGTCTGGATATACCCCATGGGGGAAAAAGCAGTGGGATGCCATATGCAATCAGATGTTTTAACATATCCAAAGTCCTCATTCCAGCAGACTTAAGGACTCGCTCATTGAGGACTACTGTTGTCTCTATGACCTATTTTAAGCCATATCCTCTTGCTGAGATTTGTAGAGCAGTCACTTGGAGTTCAGTCCACATATTCGCCAAATACTAGCATCCCACTCTGATGCTGGGTGTGTGGTGCTACAGTCGTTATTTAATTGTGAGTTCCTCAGCCCACCTTCCATGTGGACTGGACAGCTCATGAATCTCCCGAGAGTGGGAATGCACAGAGGCCCTTGAGAAAGAAAAGTTACCTAACAGTAATTGTGGTTGTTTGAGAGTTGCCTCTTTACTTTGCCACTGCCCACCTACCTTGTCCTCTGCCTCAGAGTTCTCTACACAGCTTGGACTCTGCTGTCCAGGTGAAGGACCTGAGGCTGTTGTGGGGCTGCACTCCCTTATATATAGTTTGATGTGCTGACTATTCAGCACTATGGGGTTCAGGTGAGGAGGTGCTCATACAGTCCCAACAATGCATCTTTCAAGATGGCTCTGCAAGCTCAAGGTGTGGGGGCACCATCCACAGAGTGGGAATGCACAGAGGCAACTCTCAAACAACCATAGTTACAAGTAAGTAACTTTTCTTTCTTTGCATTTGGAGAAGTGAGGTGTGAGTATTGACAATATAAGGACTGTTGACTGGTTTACAAATGTCCTGATGTGGATCCAGTATGAATATGACTGGCCTAATATGAATCCGTGACAGCTTTGTTCTAATTTCAGAGCAGGAATAGGACTGGTTTGGTTTTGTTTCCTACTCTCCTTGGTTTCTTTTCAGTACAAAGCGCTTGATTGTAGATGTAATCCGCTTCCAGCCGGGGGAGACACTGACTGAGATCCTGGAAACTCCAGCCACCCATGAGCAGGTATGGAAGTGTAGTTTGGCTCCACTCCGTAGGATATGGATTCTTTTAAATCTGGATGTATGTGGATGCAGGTACATATGAAATATTACAATCCCAGAATTTATGCTATGTGGCAATTTAGGTGTGGAATATCAATGTTTCAGACCTGTTTGATTTTTACTCTTGTGGTGATTGGATTGTTGGAAGCCATATATATATATATGGGGATGATGTAAGAAGCGGATTTCAGATAGGCCAGTGCTGGTATTGTTTAGTTCAACAACTAATTACTGTATTCAGTGCAGGAATCACTGAGTGACATTTTGTGGCTTGTGTTACGTTGGAGGTTAGACTAGATTATGACAATTTTCCCTTATAGCTAAGAATACAATTCTGTCAATGAGGTCACGGATTCCATGACTTTCCAGGACCTCTGTGACTTCTGGGACAGGGCTCGAGCAGCTTTTCAGCCCCAGGGCTGCCAGAACAGCTGACTGGCGGCCAGTACCAGGGCCACAGAGCAGCAGTCACTGAAACAGCTGACCGACGGTCAGCCCTGGCGCTGGGGCCGCCAGCACAGCTCATCGGCAGGCAGCCTCAGGGCCGCGGAGCAGCTGACCGACGGTCAGCCCTGGTGCTGGGGCCGCCAGCACAGCTCATCGGCAGGCAGCCTCAGGGCCGTGGAGCAGCTGACCGATGGGCAGTCAGCTCCAGGGCTGCCAAAACAGCTGACTGACTAGCGATCAGCCTCAGGGCTGCCGGAACAGCAGCTGCTGGAACAGTGGCTGGGGGGCCACCGGAACAGCAGCTGCTGGAACAGTGGCTGGGGGGCCACCGGAACAGCGGCTGGGATTGGATCAGTCCCCTTGGAGAGGAGCAGCAGCGATCAGCTCCTGCCCCTGTAGCAGGTCCAAGCCCTGGCAATGCTCTCTTTTCCCCATCCTCCCTCCCGGGGTATTTTTAGTAAAAGTCGGGAACAGGTTATGGGCTTCTGTGGGTTTTTATTTATTGCCCGCACCCTGTCCCTGACTTTTACTAAAAATACCCCTGACAGAATCTTAACCTTACAGATAACCTTAAAATCTATCCACCCAATTTGTAATTCTCTTCTCTCCTAGGAAGCAGATCATCAGAGAGCTATGCAGAGACGGGCCATTCGTGATGCCAAAACCCCCGACAAGATGAAAAAATCTAAATCTGTAAAGGAGGACAGCAACTTGAATCTTCAAGAAAAGAAGGAGAAAATTAAAACAGGCTTGAAGAAGTTGACAGAACTGGGAACCGTGAACCCAAAGAATAGATACCAGGAGCTAATCAATGATATTGCCAAGGTATTCTGCCAAGGAGGTCTCCGGTGTTTCAAATTATGGCCTCATCATTTGTCACTCTTATTGATGTTGCAATAGTGCATGTACCAGGAATTTTCCAAGGTATTAAAATAATAGTGACAGCTGCCTCTCAGAGAGATGGGTAACACATGCTCTGCTAATCTCCAGCCCTTCATATACATGCAGGAATTCACTTTTCTCATAAACACTTTGTTGATGAGACCTCATTGACTGTGAGGAAGTGTTTATTTTCTTAGGGAAAAATTCCTGAGAATCAGTCAGTAAGCGTAACATTAATTTTCCTCTTTTTAACTTCAAACCCTAATGCATGGACTTGCCCTCTTTGTTCCCTCCTTTTTAAATTTAAATTCACCTATTCTAAAATTATTTTTTTTAATTAACATATTCTAAAATAATTTCTTTACAAGAATTAATCTTGTAAAGAAACCTTATTTTACATGTAAGTACAAAATAAACGTTCATAATACTCTTGCAAAGGCATCCTCAGTAAACAATCCTCAGTAGAGGAGAAAGTGGGAGGAAAAAAAAATCATAGCTGCTGTCACATGTTTCATCCATTCTTACAGTGATGATGGTTATCTGACATCAAATATTTACCAAAATTAATGCATCAGAGCGGTATATAAATACATACATAAAATAAGTTGTCTCCTTTAGAAAGCAGGTAAGAATAAACCCTTAAGTGATGCCTAATTATCCAAAATAATAATGGAAGCTAATTTGGAAACTAGACATGTTCATTTGTTCATAATAATCAAAATAACGTTTCTTTCTAAAAATAAAAGATTAGTAAGGGAAGAAATGAAAAATTGTGCAGGACATTTCAGGAAAAATGTCAGGACATTTGATTTCTCTCTATAAAGATATATTTGGTGAGAGTCTATGAAAGGGCTAATTAATGCCTGTATGAAACTTGGAAATGTGTGTTCCAAATGGACTCTTAAAATTGTACACTGGCTTGATAAAGGGAGCGCCCAGCAATGACTCAGTGGTAAAGCTTCACACATCTACCATCCTTATCTAGGACATCCGGAACCAGCGCAGATACCGTCAGAGGAGAAAGGCAGAGCTGGTGAAGCTGCAGCAGACTTACAGTGCACTGAACTCCAAAGCCACCTTTTATGAGGAACAGGTGGATTATTATAAAAGCTATATCAAAACCTGCTTGGATAACTTGGCCAGCAAGGGCAAGTGAGTACCTCAGAGCAGCACTGGGTTTTGGGGAAAGGAATGCATAGACTACAGCTGAGAAGAGTCGTGCCACCACCTCAAAGCTTCTCGCTTGGACTCCCTGGAAGAGTCATTTTCTGAGTGAGGATCTTAGGCATGAAACAAAATCAATGTAAGCCCTGGAGAGAGAACTGAGTGATGGTAGGAAGGTCTGGGATGGAGGAGAGTAGCTGGGTCATGTAAGAGGGCAAAAGGAATAGAAGGGAGGGAGGGAAGAAATGGCTAGGTGACAGCAGGTGGACTGAGGAGGAGATGGAGGAAGATGGTTGGGTCTTAAAAGGAGGACTTAGAAGAATGTAACTTTTGTGATGCACTGTGGGTGGGGATCCCCAGGAATGTAAAGTGCAGGAACACATGATAAAGTGGGTTGTTCTCTCTACTTCAAACATTTTATACCAGATTCATAGATTCCAAGGCCAGAAGGAACCATTATGACCATCTAATTTGACCTTCTGTATAGCCCGGGCTGTAGAACATCCCCAAAATAATTCCTAGAGCAGATCTTTTGAATAAAAACATCAATCTTGATTTTAAAATGGTCAATGATGGAGAATCCACCACCTGGAAATTCCAATCGTTAATTACTCTCACCGTTAAAAATTTACAACTTATTTCCATTCTGAATTTGCCTAGCTTCAACTTGCAGCTTTATGGAACTTGGTCTTTCTGTTACTTTGTGCTCCCCCTATCTGTTTGTTGTATCCTTGTGTTGTCTCTTATCTTATACATAGGTTGTAAGTGGTCAGGGCAAGAACTGTTTTTATTATGCTTGTACAGTGCCCAGCACACTGGGGCAGGAGCCTCTAAGCATCAGTTCACTGCCACTTACTCCTGTCAGGTCTCTGAGATGAACTGGCAGTATCTTGTGGTCTACCCTCTGGTAGTTCAGGTAATTCATAATTTTGGGTTCCTTGAAGAGAAATAGTTCTTTCCAAATTTTTAACCATGAGGTTGATTAATCATTGGAACAGCTTGCCAATTAACGTTGTAAATTCACTGTCCCTTGAAATCTTTAAATCAAAATTGGATATCTTTCTGAAAGATATGCTGTTTTTCAACCATAAAGTATTAGGGTTGCTACAGGAATTACTGGGTGAGGTTCTGCAGCCTCTGTTATGCAAGAGATCAGAATAGATTGTAATGGGTGCAGTATATATACATTTACACGTGCCCACACATATATAAATAGACTATAAACATATGGTCTCTGCCTTAAATAACTTAAAATATGTGTGAATATTCTGTATTTATAACTACTATTTGTTAGACAATACCAATTTATTACTCATTTCCTGCCATCCACTCAGATCAGATCAAATTCTGTCATTGTTTGAAATCACTCTTATTGCCTCATTCAGCTAATTTCATTATTTGTTTTTCTCAGAGTCTCTAAGAAGCCACGGGAGATGAAAGGCAAAAAGAGTAAAAAGATTTCTCTGAAATATACAGCAGCCCGACTCCATGAGAAGGGAGTCCTGTTGGAGATTGAAGACCTGCAAGTAAACCAGTGAGTATCCTTTTAACCTTTAAGCCTAAGGTCCAAAGATCTTTACGTTAGCTGGGAATAGGGAAACCAGTGTTCCTAACTCCATCTCCTGCTTGTTGAACACCTTTTCCAGGGCTTCAGTTTAGAGCAACGGTTCTCTGCCTGCAGGCCGCTTGCAGCCCAATCAGCACACCGATGTGGCCCATGTGACATCCTCAGAGCCATGTTATGGATGCAACCCCCATAACAAATAGAAAGCTGCATATGAGGCTCACAATGGTAAATAGGTTGAGACTCACTGGTGTAGAAGAACAAAATTCCATCTCTCAGCCAGTGAGTAGTTTCTGGGTTCCATTAGTCACCAAAACTGTTCTGTAGAGACTAGTCTGAAATAATGACAAACTGATGTCTGGTTGAGCTCCTGGAGTTGTGTAGTGTTTGTAGATTCATAGATTTTTGAGGCTGAAAGACCAATATGATCATATAGTCTGTCCTGCATAGCACAGGTCAAAGACTCAGCAATTTTTGCAACAAGCCATCACTTTTGGTTGAGCTAGAGCATGTCTTTTAGAAAGACATCCTTTAAAGACTTCCAAGTGATAGAGAATCCATCTTGTCCCTAGTAAAGTTTTTTCCAGTGATTAATTACTGCACTGTTAAAAACTATCACTTTATTTCTAGTCTGAATTTGTCTATCTTCACCTTCCAACCATTGGGTCTCATTATGCCTTTTTCGGATTTAAAAAAAAACTGTCCACTGTCAGATTTCTTACATCCCCATATGTGCAATTTTATGGTATCCATACTGCATGTTGTTAGTATATGCCAGAGTTTCCTATTCATCAGTACAGCGCAATTCTTACTACTTTCACATGGAACAAATATGGGATCCGGCAGATACGTAGCCCATATTATGTTTTTACTACATTTGAAAAGTTTCTAAGGTTGCTGTGCTATGTGTGATCTATCTATAGTCCCATTAGGTGCATAGTGTGTGGGGATACAGAGTCAGAGTAAATGTTTTCTGGAACTTTCATTCCAAATGTCCTAACTTTCATGTACTTTAATTTCTTTTAAAACCGCAGCATTCCAATATGGGATTGTAATGGATATTTCCAATCTTAACTCTAGCATAAAGATTTTTTTTTTTCTGGGAAATGAAAACAAAATCAGACAATACACCAGAAAATATGCTGAATGGAACCAACCCTTCATTGACTGGTTGAAAAAACCTAATCTTTTTTTCCATTTCTCAGTTCTATGAAAAACAGCAACCAAGATTGTCTGATAAGATCTGTTTTTTGGAAATTTCCCCTCATGGTCCTCCACTTCTCCCCTGAACCCCCAGAGCCATCTATCTGCATCTACTACAATCAAATTACAAAACCTTCCTCATCAATGTTGGATTAGGGTCAAACAGGGCCTATGTCCCCCAAAATTTCATGGCCTCCCAGGAAATCGGCACCTAAGTACACTCTTGACTTACTCACAGAGCTCACCCCTGAGCCCTTAATAACTCTCCAAATATAACTGTAAATAGGGAATCATCTTTAAGTGGGTCTGTTTCTAGTGGGGTCTCAGGAATCATTTTGTGGTCCTGTGCTATTTAACATTTTTATCAGTGACCTGGAAGAAAACAAAATTATCACTGATATAGTTTGCAGATGACACAGATATTGAGAGAGTGGTAAACAATGAAGACGACAGGTTACAGATTAAAAGTGATCCGGAACATTTGGTAAGCTGGGCCTAAGCAAACAGTATGTGTTTTAATACAGCTGAATGTTAAGGTAAGGGGGAAAAAAAAAAAAAATAGGCCATACTTACCGAACGGGGGGCATGATCCTGGGAATCAGTGACTCTGAAAAAGACTTGGGGTCATGATGAATAATCAGCTGAGCATGAGCTCCCAGTGCAACACAGTGCACCAAAGAGCAATGCAACCCTTAGATGCATAAACAAGAGAAATCTCAAGTAGGAGTAAAGAGGTTGTTACCTCTGTATTTGGCACTGATGTAACCATTGCTAGAATACTGTGTCTAATTCCAGAGTCTACAGTTCAAGAAAGAGAGTGCTAAATTGGAGAGCCTACATCCAGAATAAATATTTGACAGTAGGCTCTTTGGTCCAGCAGTCTAAGGTATGACAAGATCCAAGGGTGTAAGCTGAAGCTAGACAAATTCAGACTAGAAATAATGTGTAAATTTTTCCTAGTAAGGGTAGTTAACCATTGAAATGGTTTACCAAGGATTGTGGTGGATTCTCCATCATTGGCAATTTTAAAATCCAGATGGGATGTTTTTCCAAAAGATCTACTTTAGTTGTAAAAGGAATTATTTCAAGGACGTTATATGGCCTGTGTTGTGCAGGAGGTCAAACCAGATGATCTCAATGACCCCTTCTGGCCTTAGAATCTAAGAGGCTTCCTCTCAATGAGGCAGCCTACCTCACCTCAGCAGGAAGCTGGCTTGCAGAGAGTTGTACACTGTACCACTGCCTACTGCTCTGCCTTTGTCTCTCCCTCTCTGTTGAGTTTGAGATTCCTTATTCACGCTACTTGTATTGCAAGGATCCTGCATTAATATTGTCCTCCACTACCCATTCTTCATTAGAAATTGTGTGTTAAATAATTTATTTTTATTTGCCAACCTTCATAGGTTTAAAAATGTGATATTTGAAATCAACCCAACAGAGGAAGTAGGAGACTTTGAGGTCAAAGCAAAATTCATGGGCGTTCAGATGGAAACATTCATGTTACATTATCAGGTAAGGATCCTCCTATTTAATGCTGAAAACCTGTGGAATACAACCTATGTAGACTGCTTGTGGCCACCAAAATCTTTCGTGTAGACTTCTTACTGTCACTTTCTGTTAATCTAAGATTTCATAAATAAATATTTGGATTCATTATGCTTCAGAGAGAATTAACAGAACAGGTAATCATCAAGTGATCCATCCCCTGTTGCCTATTCCCAGCTTCTGGCAAAACCGAGGCTAGGGACACCATTGATGGACCTTGTGACGAGTTGGACCCCCCCCCCCCCCCCCCCCTCTCGGATTGCCACCAGATGTGCTGGTATCCCATTGAGCCCACCCATCCTACCAGCCTGTGTTCCCCTTACTCTGTGCTGCTATGACAGGCTCTCAAGCCCCTTTCCAGCACACACACAGGTAGGGACACACCCAGCTGTAGAATCAGAGTCTGTAATTAGCTGTCTGTGGGAGGGTTCAGGTAGGGGAATGCCCAGCTCTCCCATGCACACACCCTCTGGAGTCTAAACCCAATATTATATTGTCTTGCGCTGTACAGAGATCTATATAGCGTAAGCTCATAAAAATCACCCTCTCCCTCAATGTGGAGGGAGATATGTACAGCTCCTTGCCCCACTAGGGCATGTATGAATTGCACAAACTGGGTTTTGGAATAAACAAAAAATAAGTTTATTAACTACAAAAGGTAAATGGTAAGTGATTATAAGGGATAGCAAACAGAACAAAGCAGATTACTGAGCAAATAAAACAAAACACGTCACCTAAGCTTAATTCACTAAAGAAACACATTACAAATAGTAATTTCTCACCCTAAATGTTGTTTTAGGCAGGTTGCAGAGTTTCTTCAGCTTAGAGTTCCAGTTATTTCTCTTCACAGACTAGACCCCTCTGTCAGCCTGGACTGAGCCCTTGCCTTTCCCCAGCTTAGCTCCTTTGTTTCTCCAGGTGCTTTCAGCAGTCTTCCTTCTTGGGCGGGAAGACAATGGAGAAGAGCCCAGATTAACTCACTTCCCAACCTTAAATAGGATTTATATAAGGCGGGAATCCTTTGTTTCCAGTGGAAAAATACCAGCAGTAACCAAGCTGGTACTCCATACCAGGTGACATTATCACATGACCTTGCAGTGTTAAAGCCACCATGAGACAAAGTTTATTTGTAACATCCACGGGAAGGACCTCCAGGAAGATGAGAGATCAGCATCTTCAAAGACCCATTCTATTGTCTTTCCTAATGGCCCATTCAGGCTGAATGCGTACTGTCTGGTGGCCTTTCCCCAAGTACACACACAGTTGTAATTGTTAAATAGTCAGTATTCCTGACTTCAGATACAGAACTGACACATGCATACAAATAGGATAACCACATTCAGCAAATCATAATCTTTCCAATGATACCTCACATGACCTATCTTGCATAAAACATATCTTATTTATGCCATATTCATATCCGATGGGAGAGCCCTCTTCCGTCAGCATAGCGCATCTTCACCAGATGCACTGATGCAGCTGCACCTATGTATCATGGTAGTATAGACTAGCCCTCAAATTACTGCTCATGGAGTTGGCCCTTCAACCCCTGGAGTCCCAGTGTGACTCTTGCCGCAACCCTCTACTTCAAAGGGAGGTGAGCCCAGAGAGATGAGCCACTCACACAAGGCCTCTAAGAAAAGGTCTGTGAGTCCATGTAGGTGCCCAGATCAAGCCAAAAACAATCTCTGGCTCTATCAATATCATCAGTACTAATGGCACCAAAGCCGTTTAAAACTGGTACCCAGGGCACGCACAGTACCAAACTGACAGAGCAAGTCAGACTACCCAAAGACCCGAAAGGCACATGCAAAGAAGCACCAGTACCGCGGGAGCGTGAAAAACATAGAAGATCCGCCCTGGGGAAGGCTCTGTCGGTATGGACATTGGCACCTGTACCAATTCCGGTGCACCTGGCACCAACAGACCTCACGGCCAGGCCCGCATGTCTGACTTACTCAATGCAAGCCTCTCAGCACTGACAATCACTGCCAGTACTGACGCCATCTGCACTGCCAGTTTTCCTGTGCGTGACAGATCTTTCGGTATCCAGCGCACCAGACTTGCCCCTTCTCAGTACGGGGGCCCTGGTACCAAGTTCATCCAGAGCCCTAGACTGGAATTTCTCTTTTCCCACCTGCCTCCCTGTTCTATCATTGTGGACATAGTTAACTCTAGGGGCCACCAGCACCAGTTCAGATCCACCCCTTATGACCGGGACAGGACATGTTTGGATCTGTTCAGCAGGAAAGCATATTCATCAGCCACCCTCCATTCTGCGTAGCAAACTACCAAGTCTTGTTGGCAAAATATGACTACCAAAATTACATGAAACTCAGTTCCTTTATTAAGTAACTGCCTGATTCTCACAAGGAACAATTCAAGGCCGTAGTCAACAAGGGCTTAATTGGTGGCAAAAATGTCCCTCCAATCTGAATCTAGCGCAGATGACATGGCGGCATGCTTGATTTTCATGGTCATTGGGATGAGACAGGCTTCATGGCTTCACTAACCCTTAGCTGGCTTCCTTAAAGAGGTCAAAACTATGGTGGAAGACCTTCCCTTTGAAGGAACAAAGTTATTTGCTGAGAAGACTGATGCATCTATTCACACATTGAAGGATTCTAGTACAATTCTTTGGTCCCTTGGGATCTATTCTCCTGCCTACAAAAGAAAGTACAGCCTTCAGCCACCATTTAAGCCCCGCTCATCACAATACACATCTCAGTACTCATCACAAAGATCTTACGAGATGCAGGGGAAGAAGCCTAAGTTCCCCAGGCAAAAGTATTGGGGATATCAATCACCTTTCTTTCAGCCCTCCACTTTGAAACGGCAATTTTGACAGGTTGGGCAAGGTGCCTGTAGAATATTCTCACCATTTCATGCTGTAAAACCCCACCCCTCCCTTCGGCGACCATCTTATCCCTTTCCACAGCACCTGGGAACAGAGAACTTCTGACAAGTGGGTGCTGGAGATCATTTGGGATGATTATGCCATCCATTTCTCCTCCCTCCCAAACACCCTTCCCCGTCCCTCTTCAGGGACCTTTCTCACGAGAGTCTGTCAGGAGGTAAACCGTCTCCTCAGGAAAATAGCCGTAGAGCCTGTCTGTACATCTAAGAGGCAATGGCTTCTACTCTCGCTACTTTGTAATTCCAGAAAAGAAGGGAGGTTGGAGACCCATGCTGGACCCAAGAGCGCTCAACAGATATAACAAGGTGCAGAAGTTCAAGATGGTCACTCTATCAATGATTTTTCCAGGACTAAAGAAAGGAAATTGGTTCTCGGCCCTCAACCTCCAATATGCGTATTTCCACATTTCCATCATACCAAGTCACAGACATTACCTGAGATTCACACTAGGTCAAGACCGCTACCAGTGCAGATTACTCCCCTTCGGCCCCCAGGGTATTTTCCAAAGTCCTCTCAGTAGTGGCAGGCCACTTACACTTTCAGTGTGTCATAATTTATTGTTACCCAGACAACTGCCTTCTGAGGGCACGTTCTTTCACCAAAGCCCACTGAGTCACCCAGACTACACTGAATCTGTTCCAGAATCTGGGCCTACAAATCAATGCACAAAAATCAACATCAACACCGGTGCAAAGACTAGAATTCAGAGGCACTCCTCCCAAGTCACAGATTCCTCAATCTCTCCACACTGGTAGAGACAATACAATCCAGCCCCCAGATTTCGGCCAGACGCCACCTCCAGCTTCTAGGGCATATGGCCGTGGGCACATCGGTTCTAGCTTGTGTCAAACTACGCATGAGATGCCTCCAAGCCTAGTTCAATTCATTTTACAGGCCAAACAGAGACAGCATAGACAAATTATTATTGATGCCCACCAAGGTCAAGGAATCCTTAGGCTGGTTGAAAGACCCAGTGAACGTATGTACCACAGTCCCATTTGTTCAGCCTCCCCCATTGTTACTCCTGACCGCCGATGCATAGGATGGGATGCGCATCTCAACGGTCTCGCGGTGCAGGGCAAATGGTCTTCATCCGAGACGCACCTTCACAGCAACCTGTTCAAACTCAGAGCCATCAAACACGTGTGCTCATTTCCTCCCTCTGATCAAAGACACACAAAAGTCGTGATGGACAATGTGGCCTGCATGTATTACATAAACCCTCAGGGGAGGAGCCAGATCACACTGCCTGTGCATGGAAGAACTTAAGCAATGGAACTGGTGCATTTCCAACAAGGTCTTAATATCAGTGGCCTCCCTGCCGGGAATACACAACATGACAGTGGACAACCTCAGTAGCAAGTTCCCACTCAACCATAAATGGGAAGTAATTTGATGGTCCTACATGACATATTCCAGCATGGCAGACACCAATAGTACATCTGTTCGCCACTTATCAGAACAAGAAATGCCATCAATTCTGCTCCATATGGGGGATCAGACAACACTCCATGGGGACAGTCTCCTCCACCTGTTGGACAAGGGTCTTCTTTACGCCTTTCCCCCATTCCCTCTAATTCTGAAAGTCCTGTTGAAAGTGAAAAGAGAGAAAGCAAGCATCATACTGATTGTTCCCACCTGGCCCAGGCAGTTGTTGTACCCTTACCTGTCACAGCTGGCACTATGTCCACTGATGATTCTTCCAATCACTCCATACCTGCTATTGCAGAACGAGGGTTCATCCCAGCCTGTGGCTTCCGCAACTCAAAGCCTGGCTCCTTCGTGGTTCCAGCACATAGACATTTTTCTCTGAGAAGCTACAGGAGGTGCTATTACACAGTAAGAAAAGAGCTACTCATCACACCTACTTGCAAAAATGGAAAAGATTTCAAATCTGTTGTCAGCCCAAAGGCATCATCCCAAATGCAGCCGCCCTACTGGTAGTCTTGGACTACCTGTTGACTCTCAAGAAATCGGGTCTCTCTGTCACTAAAGGTTCGCCTAGCAGCAATTGCAATCTTCTACCAACAGATAGAAGGATACTCTATTTTCTCATCCAACCACTAAAAGAGATTTCTCAAAGGTATAGCAAACCTCTTTCCCCAATCTAGACTTCCCACTCCTCAGTGAGATCTCAACCTAGTTTTAAAAGGACTGACTAGACCGCCATTTGAACCCCAGGCCACTTTTCATTAACTCACCTTTCAATGAAGATGGCATTCCTGATCGCCTTTACCTCAGCAAGAAGGATAGGGGAGATAATGATCCTGATGGTGCATCCCCCCTTTACTGTGTCCTTCCCTGACAGTCGCTCTTTGACCACATCCGAAGTTCACTCCCAAGGAGACTTTCACTTTTCATATAAACCAGCTTATTCAACTTCCAACCTTTTATCCTAAACTTCATCAGGATCTTTCTGCAACAGAGGAAGAGTAAGAGGTATAGCGATTTCAGCTCAAAGACTCTCCAAATGAGTCTCAAACTGTGTCAAGCTCTGTTACCAGATGCGTAATGTAGCACACTCATCTTCAATACGCATGCACTCTACAAGATCGGTCTCCTCTTCCATCGCCTTCCCCAAAGGTATCCCTAAATCAGAAATCTGCAGAGCAGCTACATGGGCATCTGCACATACCTTTGCAGAACATTATGCCATGCTCAGGGAGGAACTCGTCTGCAGAGCCAGATTCGGTGCCACGCAGCTATCCTCTATAATAGACATGACTCCAAAGCCCCAGTCTCCTAGTGGTGGGCACTGCTTGGGAATTACCTACAGTGGAGCACACATAGGGACACTACTCGAAGAAGAAAAAGAATGTATTTACCTTGTGCAGTAACAATGGTTCTTCGAGATGTGTCCCTCTGTCGGTGCTCCACGACCCACTCTCCTCCCTTCTACTTCGGAGTTCTAGTCATTGACTCTGCAGTAGAAAAAGAACTGAGGAGGGATTGCCCATGCACATTGGCTAGCCTCCTAACAGTGGGGAGCAGTGCATGCATGGGTGGGATGGTCTGCTATCAAAATTCTCCGATCAGCGCCGACACACCTACAGTGAAGCACCCATAGGGGGACACATCTCGAACCATAGTTACTACACAAGGTGAGTAATTTTTTCTTGTTTTCACTTGAACCTAAGGCCAAAATTTAGGATTGATTAACTTACAAGGTTCTGATCTATGTTTAGTCAAGGAAAAGTGATTTTTCCTCCCTTGGTTTTCTACTGTTCAGTGAATTGTCTCGTTAGATTGACCCCCCCCACTTGGTAAGGCAACTCGTGTGTGTGTGTGTGTGTGTGTGTGTGTGTGTGTGTGTGTGTGTGTGTGTATATATATATATATATATATACACACACACACACACACACACACACACACACACACACACGAGTTGCCTTACCAAGTGGGGGGGTCAATCTAACGCGACAATTCACTGAACAGTAGAATACCAAGGGAGGAAAAATCACTTTTGTTGTGGTAATGAGGGTGGCCCATTTCAAACAGTTGACAAGGTGTGAGTAACAGTAGGGGGAAATTAGTATGGTAAAATTAGTTTTGTAATGACCTATCAACTCCCAGTCTTTATTCAGGCCTAATTTGATGGTGTCCAGTTTGTAAATTAATTCCAGTTCTGCAGTTTCACGTTGGCGTCTGTTTTTGAAGTTTTTTTTGTTGTTGAAGAATTGCCACTTTTAAGTCTGTTGTTGAGTGACCAGGGAGATGGAAGTGTTCTCCTACTGGTTTTTGAATGTTATAATTCCTGATGTCAGATTTGTGTCCATTTATTCTTTTGCGTCGAGACTGTCCAGTTTGGCCAGTGTACATGGCAGAGGGGCATTGCTGGCACATGGTGGCATATATCACATTTGTAGATGTGCAGGTGAACGAGCCACTGATGGTGTGGCTGATGTGGTTAGGTCCTATGATGGTGTCCCTCGAATAGATAACCGGACAGAGTTGGCAACAGGCTTTGTTGCAGGGTTTGGTACCTGGGTTAGTGTTTTTGTTGTGTGGTATGTAGTTGCTGGTGAGTATTTGCTTCAGGGTGGGGGGCTGACTATAACCGAGGACTGGCCTGTCTCCCAAGGTCTGTGAGAGTAAGGGATCGTCCTTCACTCCTTGTAGATCCTTGACTCCTTGTTGTTTTTGCTGATACAGACTAACACGGCTACCACTCTGAAAAGAATCAGAACTCTCTGTTAATAGAATATTTTTTATATTTTCCAGGTCGAATCAATGGGTCTTTAAGGCATTAAATCTCCCAAGTTTATATGTCATACTCTCACTAGATATATTAATTCTTCAGAAATCTGCTTTGCACAAGTGTCTTGTAAATTATCCCTTTCCCGTTCAGCCTCTATGGATTTCTCACTAATCCAACATGTTCTCTTTGACAGGATCTTTTGCAGCTGCAGTATGAAGGTGTTGCTGTCATGAAGTTGTTTGACAGAGCAAAAGTCAACGTCAACCTCCTGATCTTCCTTCTGAACAAAAAGTTCTATGGGAAATAATTGGCATCTCCCAGAGGAGCTATGAAAAGGGAGATGAATAAGAAACAGAGATGCAGTTTTTCCAATGTCCTCTTTCACCTGTCAGAACCAAGGACACCTATATATTGATGTACCTCCCTCTTCCCAAACTACAAGTATATCACTTCGTGAAGAAGGACTAGACTGTCAGTGAATTAATAATCCTGACTGAGTCCATGGGGACTCTATCTGTCTTACTGCTATGATCTTCTTTTCTCTGACTTTTCAGATTCCTTGAGAAGCATTTAGTTTAGATGTTTTCCATGTACTATTACAGTGGCATTGGGGATTAAACAGTTGTTAGAATATATTTTGGGCTTCTGGGTGTGTTCTTTGCCTAAATGTTTGGATGGTGGGGCTTCAACTTGTTATAAAAGAAGAAAGCTAGCACTGCAGAGCAACCAGGTCTGCCTCTGTGTCTAGAAGCAGAACAGGATTTCAGCTCATATTTAGACTCCCTCTCTGAAATTCTAAGAAAACACAACAGGACATCAACTTAGAGAAATATTTGTTCTGGGCTGTAGCATGGAGAAACTGGCAAAATTTTAACCAGCTGATTCTGTCTGTAGCAGTGTCCATTACCAAAGGCTCACTACCAGGATGACTGAACTGTTTATAGATTTTATTTTAGGATGTTATTCGATGTACGTATGTAGCTCTGTCTTCAAGCAATGGGGAGAAGAAAAGATTTTGTCACAGAACTGAGTCAAATTAAAAGTGGTCAATGGCCAGGGTCGGTCAGGTTGTTTCAGTGCCAGCTTTTGGTGGTGGTGGTGGTGACTATTAGCTGCGTGGGACTATTCAGCAGAGTCCTAGAAGGCTTTCAGTGGCATAAGTGATGCTGAATTATTACTACACATACATTATTGTAGCCATGTAGAACATCTTTAATGATCCAATTTTTGTTTCAATATTTGTTTCTCTTAAAGACGCCTTACTAATATACAAATTGTCCCGGTAGTAGAGGAAATGAAGAATGTGTGTGCTAATGCCTAAAGATGAAGAGCGGCCTTTTATTGGGGGTGGAGGAGAGAGATTTTTTGAATCAATTGAGAAGTTTATTTTACAGTTTTGCTTCAGAAGCCTTTAGAACATTACAGAAAAAGTTTCTAAGTTAGCTTAGTGCTCCACATATCTGTACCTGATGCCATTAAACGCTATGATCTGCCTGCAGACTTGCCAAAGGGAATTTACTCTGCCTTAAATAGTCTGAGCTGTTAAATTATTTAATTTTACCAAATGTACCCGAGCAATTGACTCCCCATTTCCTTTACTACTTAGATATTCACTCATTATTATGGTGGTGCCTGTTATATTGCTATACTTAACAGAAGTGCAAAAGGACCATTATGAACTCTGATCTTCACTAACTTACTTTTAGCCTGGAACAAACTTTTGTTGCCCAAGTTATCTGCTCCAGACAAAAATGTCTTCTTTTTTTTTTTAAATGATTTTAAAACGACCAGATTTTATGTTCCCAGAGTACAGGTTAAAATAAAGTCTCTCTGTTCTTAGACACACACACACACACACACACCATACATTTATTTCAAATAATTTTAAATTATAAAACAATCACAGAGTCTGCCATTTTAGTGTTTTTTAAATGAAGCCAGTTACTAATGTTTGAAAACTCTCTGCCTGCCTTGGGAGTCAGTTGTTTCCCATAGTCTTTTAAGAGGCTAATCCTATATGGCTCTACCTTGTGACAATCCCTGCCACGCAAACAGTAACAAACTGATTTTATTTTGGTCCATGCAGTATTAGCATAATAAAAAGAATAGATGACACAACTTTCCTTTTGGATGTAAAATTGACCATAGCCAGGAAGTTCCAAATAGGGGAAAATGTGCCCTCAGAGAGGAAAACCTCAAAATAGGAATTCTACCACCACTAACCATCCCGAAATAGCATCAGGACAGGGACAGGATAAAAGTCTTGACTTGCGTCTGCCTGTCTCTTTTCAATGTGAGTCCCCACTGTTGTTTACCTGAAGGGTTTTAAGTCTAACTGTCCTTTTTTAGTTAGGGATAGTGACAATAGGACGTTTTCAAATTATTCATCAGGGAGAAAAAACAGCACCCTGACAGCTATTCAACAAAAGGAATTACATTTTCTCCATTTAAAAAGGGCTACTTTCCCAGAAGTCTGCATGGCTGCCTCCTCACCATAACTCAGTCTAGATTCAAGAAATAGCTAATGAGACATGTTAGTGAGGCTGTTCTAATAAAATATCATAATACCTATGAGAAGAAGAGATTTGGATTATGTATAAGAACAGCCAATACCTATTTCAAAACAGTTTTGGTGCAAATTGACAAGACAACTAGGTAGTAAAAGAGTGAAACAGTTTTATGAGAACAGTTGTGCCAATTTTAGTTAAATAGTGTGTAACTTTGGTAGGACTTTTTAAAGAATGGAGACACTCTGGCAGAAAGATCCAGTTTCAGCACTGAAATTTTGTAATTAGTTACTTTATTTATTGGTGTCCTAGCTTTCCCCTTTCTCTTCCCTCTCCCCTCCCCCACAATCATTGTATTTATCTTGGGCTTAAATTCCTTTCAAATAACTAGATGGCTTAGCCTATTGTTTGCACATAAAATGTCTTTGTATTTCTCATCTAAATAAAAGATCATTTGTTCACATCTGTGTGTGTTTGAATCTGCTTGAGGCCGGCTTTACTTTGTGTGTCAATTTGTTAAACCCAGCACTTTGCTTTTTAGTGAAAACTTCTAATCACAGAACAACAGCAGCATATATATATATACACACACACACACACACACACACACACACACACACATTTTCTGCATTTCTCAGATGTCAGTCACTTATGGACAAGACTATCATCTCGCCCCATTATAATGTGTCTGAATCAGAAGTTGAGAGGCATGTGCAGGTCTGTTTCCTAGTTACACTGCATTTCGTGCACTCCAATTTAAAAAGTGCTATCAAACTAGAGATGTTTTGATCGAACCAACGTACAAGGTGATGGGTGATAACACTGCTCTACAGCCAAAATGCTTCTGAAATAAATGTAGTCAAACTTTACTAATTCTGGGTCACTGAGAACGAAAATGATGCTTAAAATTGTTGATTGGCTCTAGTTTTCAAGACATTCTATTGGGTCAGTATATACGAACCTTGACTTGGGAATGGCGGAGGATAAGTGAGTTATAAAGGGAAGGGATCTCAATTTAAACCAGAAATGACTAAAATACATCTTTGACTGGATCTATTAATAAATCTATGACTGGGTTTGGACAGTACTTGCTTTTTAGGCAAAACAGTGAATGATGCAATCTGAAGCTGGTATTGCGTCATACATGATATGAATTGCATCATGTTATTCCTAGAAGTCATGGATGATGCAATCATAACGAAGCTTACATCACTCTGCTGAACAAATTGCCCTATATCAGCTCTAGAAATCATACAGTGTCGTGCTCTTATTTGTCAGTGTTTGATTTTGCAAAGGGACACATTTCTGTTTAGCCAAAGTGAGCAGAGATGCCTCGTACTTGTGTGAACAGTGCAGATAACTTCTGCTATGTTTGTGGTGAAGTGACTTTTGCATCACAAAAGCGCAGTATAACCACTATGGTTAAGAAAGCCTGTCACCTTTATTTTGGCTGCAAAATTGGAGATCAGGACAAGAGGTGGGCCCCACACATATGCTGCAGCACTTGTGCAACAAATCTTCACCAGTGGTTGAACAGGAAAAGGAAATCTATGCCTTTTGCAGTGCCAATGATTTGGAGACTGCCAACAGATCATACCAGCAATTGTTACTTCTGCATGGTGCCTCCAGTTGGGAAAGGTGTGTCAAAGAAGAAAAAGTGGACTGTGCATTATCCAAACATTCCATCAGCTATACGCCCAGTACCCCACGGAGAAGGACTGCCGGTTCCTGATGCACCAGAATCATTCTCACTTGAGTCAGATGAAGAAGAGGATGAAACTTCTGGTCCTGAACCATCAATGTCACAGGACCCACATTTTCTCCCATCCTCCTCCTCTGAACCACACCTCATAACACAAGGTGAACTGAATGACCTTGTCAGGGATTTGGAACTACCCAAGAGTAAGGCAGAGCTTTTGGGCTCCAGACTACAGCAGTGGAATCTCCTGGCAGGTGATGTTAGGGTTTCCATGTTGCGTGACTGTCAAAAGGATCTTGTCCAATTCTTCATGGAAGGTGATCTTGTAGCCTGTAACAACATCGATAGTGTGATGGCAGCCCTCTACATCGTTCACGATCCAGATGAGTGGAGACTGTTCATTGATTCATCGAAGACGAGTCTTAAAGCTGTTTTACTGCATAATGGCAATGTTTTGCCATCAATTCCAGTTGGTCATGCAGTCCATATGAAGGAAACCTATGACAACATGAAACAACTTTTGAGGTGCATAAACTATGACCAACATCAATGGCAGCTTTGTGGCGATTTGAAGGTTGTTGCTCTCTTGCTTGGTCTGCAGACTGGATACACAAAGTACTGCTGTTTTCTCTGCGTATGGGATAGTCGTGCAAGAGATTCCTACTACATCAAGAAAGATTGGCCACTCCGACAGTCATTGGAGCCTGGGAGGAAAAGTGTTCAGCATCCACCACTTGTTGACTCAAGGAAGATTTTGTTACCACCCTTACACATCAAGCTGAGTCTGATGAAGAACTTTGTCAAGGCCATTGACAAAACACAAGCAGCTTTCAAGTACCTCCATGAAAAATTTCCAAGGTTAAGTGAAGCTAAGATAAAGGAAGGTGTCTTTGTTGGTCCTCAGATTCGTGAACTTCTTTGAGATGATGCATTTGACCATGCACTGCATGGCAAGGGGAAAAAAAGGCATGGAAAGCCTTCCAGTTAGTGGCAATAAATTTTCTCGGAAACAACAAGGCAGACAACTACAGGTTGTTGGTGGAAAACCTCCTCAAGGCATACAAAAGCCTTGGTTGCAACATGTCACTAAAGATACATTTTTTTTTTGCACTCTCATCTAGATTTTTTTCCCACCGAACTGCGAAGCAGTGAGCGACGAGCACGGTGAGCGATTTCACCAGGACATTGCAACAATGGAGAAACGCTATCAGGGCAAATGGAGCCCATCAATGCTTGTGGACTATTGCTGGACAGTGACAAGAGATGCTCCATTTAATGAATATAAGAGACAAGCCAAGAAGCACCGAGTAGACCCTGAATAGGACTAAACTATGTACATAATAGTTTTTTCCCTTTTGTTTCATAATAAATTTTATTTATATAACCCCTTTGCTGATTTTTAAAGTGTTACATAAACAGGACAGGTGAAATAGTATCCTGTAAAGCAACCCTAAACACATGAAAAGACCTAGGTTTACAATTTATGATTAAAACTCTATCTACACAATATACATAGACATAAAATGTAAAAACTTAAATATCTTAAACAGTAGCCAGTTGTTTTAATTGTCATATTTGAATTCAGCACATCAAAATACATACTAAATAGCACATTTTATCTCTGAAGCAGACGACTTGTCAAAAATTGTAGACCAGTGTAACTAGCCATGTTGGGAGGCAGTAAATAACTGTCAGAGGGGCAATACATAACTTGTTTGTATCGGGGTATAAAGATGTATCTTCGAGGGAGTGTCTTTGTCTAGCCTAGGGAGGAACAGGAAGTCCTGCTATTCACTGAGCTGGTCCATTGTTATGGGCAAACATGTATTAGTGGTCCAGTAGAGTCTACAGGATACTAGTACCGTGCTTCATTGACAATAAACATGGCCTGGTGTGTACATTTGGCAGATCTTGTGGTCACGTGGCTCACTCAAGGTCTGCTGTGCTGTCTGCGCAGAGCTGGGGGAAGAACACATGCAGCTGAACATCTAACCACACTGGTGACCCACGACCACTGATCTGGTAAGTAAGCAAACTGTCCTCTGTAGGAATCGCAATCTAATATGACAGAAAAACCACAAGCTAGGACACTCTCTTATCCCCTCCCTGCAGATCCCCACAGCGTTTGATTAAATTTGGACAAGGTGTATTGCCAGCAAGGGGGACCCATATAAAGTTTAGGTTTAGGGTCAGTTTCAGGGTTAGGGTTAGGTTTAGGGGTAGCATTAGAGGTTAGGGTTGGGTAGGATTAGGGGGTAGGGTTGGGGTCAGGGTGAGGTTTAGGTTAGGGAGTAGGGCTGGGGTTAGGGTGTTATACCAATAAAATAAAAACCAGAAGGATCTTTTTAAAAGGGCATAAGACAAAATGTCACATTTATTGTGAATACAAAAAGCATCATAGTAAGCACTCAGTTATAGCTATAACATTTCATTCAGTTTCACATTCATTCACACACACGCACAGGTTCTGCATAGATGTCATAGTTACCAGCCTAAAAGTTCCTCATGCCAAGTTACTGGCCAGGTAACCTGGGCATGAGGGTGGAGCCGAGTCCTTGTCAGATTCATCTGATGCTCCTGGAGGTTGGCAGCAGAACCAGAGACTCAAAGTCCTCAGTATTTAGAGGCCATTCTTAAAGGGATTTATTCCTATGTCAGTCTATGGGAATTGCTTCATCATGCTGTCGCTGAATCAATCAGATGGCACATTCCTGATGGCTCCGTGCTGTCAGACGTTATCTTGTTTTTCCCATCCTTTGAGATGGTTGGGTGGATCCCAGTTTTTCCTCCGGGGGTGTGTGGGGGGGTTGTCTGGTCGTTCCCACTTGATGCCGCCTTCAGCCGATGGTCACTGAATTCCTAGGCTGGCACCTCCCTGCTCATTCAGTCATGTACACCAAGCATTCATCAGCAGACATACTGTCTTCAACACTTTTGGGGTGTGTACTAATTGATTTGAGACTCCCTGCTCTTTAATTAAAGAGGGTGGGGGTCTTTCTATGCTGTTTCTAGGTACAAAGCATGCATAAAGAACGAAGTCAAATAACTTGTTTGCAGGTTTCTTATAGCAATACAGTATCTTTCTGAGAACAGATACAATGAATGGTTTACACAGACAGTAGCTTGTAGGTTTAACAAAGGATCCAAGAGATCTTTTACTTGGTAATGCTATGAGGTTTAAATGTTGGGAATCACTTTTGGTACCTTCTTTAATATCCCTAAAGGGTTAGGGTGGGGCAGGGGTTGGGGTTGGGGTAGGGGTTAGGGATAGGTTTTAGTGATGGGGTTAGGGTGGGTTTGGAGTTTAGGGTTTGGGTTAGGGTTGAGGGTTGGGATAGGGGGTAGGGGTCAGGTTTAGGTTAGAGGTAGGGTCTAGGGGTTTGGGGGTTAGGCTAAGGGGTTTGGGGTCAGGGTCAATGGGTTAGGGTTGGGGTCAGGGTTTAGGTGTTAGGGTTTCGGGTATAGGGTTAGGGTGAAGAGTTTGGGGTTAGGGTTGGTTAGGTAAAGGGTTAAGGGGTCGAGGTAGGGTTTGGGTTAAGGGGTTAGGGTGAAGGGGTCAGGGTTAGGGTTAAGAGGTTAGGGCTTAGGGCATAGGATTATGGGGTTGGGGTGAAGGGTTACGGTGAAGGGGCTAGGGTTTCGGGGTAGGGTTTAGGGACTGGGGGTTGAGGGTTGGGTTAGGGTCAGGGTCCAGGGTCGGGTTAGGGTGAGCGTTGAGGGGGTTAGGGTTAGGGGTGAGGGTGAGGCTGAGGTTTAGGGTTAGAGTGAGGGTTTAGGGCTGCGGTTTAGGGGTTAGGATTTGGTGTTTAGGGTGAGGGGTACAGTTTAGGAGTGAGGGGGAGGGTCAAGGGAGGGGGAGGGGTTAGGGTTAGAAAGTTAGGGTTTAGGGGTGAGGTTAGGGTTGAGGGTTAGGGTGAGGGTTTAGGGGTAGGGATCGGGGGGAGGGTTGGGGTTTAGGGGGAGGGTTGGGGTTTAGGGTTAGGGGTGGGGTTGTGGTCATGGTGATGGTCAGGGTTAGAGGGTCACGGTTGAGGGTGAAGGTTTAGGGTGAGGGGGCAGGGTCAGGGTCTGGGTGAGGGCTAGGTGAAGGGGGTGGGGGGGTTAGGGGGTTAGCGTTAGGGTTGGGTTTAGGGTGGGGGTTGGGTCCGGGTCAAGGGGTTAGGGTGAGGGTTTAGGGTGGGGGTTAGGGGTAGGGGTTAGGGTGAGGGTCAGGGGTAGGGTTGGGGTGAGGGTGGTTAGGGGTTAGGGTTTAGGGGGAGGGTGAGGTTAGGGGCTTAGGGTTAGAGTTTAGGGTAAGGGTGGTTAGGGTTTGGGGTTAGGGGGTTGGGGGTTTAGGGTGAGGGGTTAGGTTTGCGGGTGAGGGGTAGGGTTGGGTTTGAGGGTGAGGGGTAGGGGTTGGGGGTAGAGGGTTGGGGGTAGAGGGGTAGGGGGTTGGGGCTTGGGTTAGGGGTTAGGGGTGGGGGTTAGGGGTGGGGGTAGAGGGTTGGGGGTGGGGTTAGGGTTAGGGTTTGGTTGGGGGTTGGGAGTTGGGGTAAGGGTAAGGGCTCGGGTTGGGGTTGGGGGGTCTAGGGTTAGGGGTTGGGCAAGGGTTAGGGTGAGGGTTAGGTTGAGGGTTAAGGGGTCTAGGCTTTGGGGTTTGGGGGTAGGGTTAAGGGGGTCGGGGCTTAGGGGTTAAGGGTTAAGGGTTGGGCTTAGGGTTTAGGGGTTGGGGCTTAGGGTTAGGGGTTTGGGGTTAGGGGGCTAGGGTTAAGGGTTAGGGTTAAGGGTTTAGGGTTAGGGGGTAGGGGTTAAGGGTTTAGGGTCTAGGGGTAGGGGGTAGGGTTAGGGTTAAGGGGGTGGGGGTGAGGGGTTAGGCTTAAGGGTTGAGGGTGAGGGTGAGGGGTTAGGCTTAAGGGTTGAGGGTGAGGGGTTGTGTTTAGGGTTGGGGGTTGGGGTGAGGGTGAGGGGTAGGGTTAGTGGTTAGGGGGTAAGGGGTTGGGTTAGGTGGTTAGGGTAAGGGTTTAGGGTCTAAGGGGTTAGGGGTAGGGTGGTTAGGGTTGGGGTTGGGTTGGGGTTTTAGGGTTGGGGTTTTAGGGTTGGGGTAGGGTTGGGGTAGGGGTTAGGGTTAGGGGTTTAGGGTTTTAGGGTTTTAGGGGTTAGGGTAGGGTTAGGGGTTAGGGTTTTGGGGTTGGGGGTAGGGTTGGGGTAGGGTTTTAGGGTTAGGGGTTAGGGGTTGGGGGTAGGGTTAGGGGTTGGGGGTAGGGGTCGGGGGTCAGGGGGAGGGTTTAGGGTTGGGGTTGGGGTTTGGGGTTAGGGGTTAGGGGTAGGTTTGGGGGTTGGGGTTAAGGGTTAGGGTTTTGGGTTAGGGTTTTGGGTTTAGGGTTTAGGGGTAGGGTTTTGGGTTTAGGGTTTTGGGTTTAGGGGTAGGGTTAGGGTTTTGGGTTTAGGGTTAGGGGTTAGGGGTTAGGGCTGGGTTTAGGGGTTAGGGCTGGGTTTAGGGGTTTGGGTTTAGGGGTTAGGGCTGGGTTTAGGGGTTAGGGTTTAGGGTTAGGGTTTTGGGTTTAGGGGTAGGGTTAGGGTTAGGGGTTTAGGGTTAGGGTTAGGGGTTAGGGCTGGGTTTAGGGGTTAGGGTTTGGGGTTAGGGGTAGGGGCTAGGGCTAGGGCTGGGTTTAGGGTTTTGGGTTAGGGTTTTGGGTTTAAGGGTTAGGGTTAGGGTTAGGGGTTAGGTTAGGGTTTTAGGGTTAGGGGTTAGGGGTAGGGTTAGGGGTTAGGGTTTAGGGTCGGGTTTGGGGTTTGGGGGTTAGGGTTAGGGGTTGGGGTTGGGTTTAGGGGTGAGGGGTGGGGTTGGGGTTGGGGTTTGGAGTTTAGGGTTTAGGGGTCAGGGGTTAGGGTTTGGGGTTGGGGTTTAGGGTTTGGGGTTAGGGGTTAGGGGTTGGGGTTTAGGGTTAGGGTGTTTGGGGGTTTAGGGGGTAGGGGGTCTGGGGTTAAGGGGTAGGGTTGGGGTTTGGGGTCGGGGTCGGGTTAGGGGTCGGGTTAGGGGTTAGGGGTTAGGGTTTGGGGGGTAGGGGGTCTGGGGTTAAGGGGTAGGGTCGGGGTCGGGTTAGGGGTTGGGTTAGGGGTTGGGTTAGGGGTTAGGGGGAGGGGGAGGGGTTAGGGGGTAGGGGCCAGGGGCTTTAGGGGGTAGGGGGGTCGGGGGTCGAGGGTCGAGGGTCAGGGTCGGGTCGAGGGTTTAGGGGTTAGGTTTAGGGTTAGGGTTTAGGGTCGGGGTTAGGGGGTAGGGGTTGGGTTAGGGGTAAGGGTTTAGGGGGTAGGGGTGGGGTTGGGGTTGGGGTAGGGGCTAAGGGGTAGGGGTTAGGGGTTAGGGTTAAGGGGTAGGGTTTTGGGGTTAGGGTTAAGGGTTAAGGGGTAGGGTTTTGGGGTTAGGGGTTAGGGGTTAGGGTTAGGGGTTAGGGGTTAGGGTTTTGGGGTTAGGGGTAAGGGTTAGGGTTTAGGGGTTTAGGGGTTAGGGGGTTAGGGGTAGGGGGTTAGGGGTAGGGGTTGGGGTTGGGGTTTAGGGGGTTAGGGGGTAGGGGTTGGGGTTGGGGTTTAGGGGGTTAGGGGTAGGGGTTGGGGTAAGGGTTAGGGGTTGGGGTTGGGGTTGGGGTTGGGGTTAGGGGTCAGGGTTAGGGGTCAGGGCTCGGGGTTAGGGTCAGGGCTCGGGGTGGGGTTAGGGGTTAGGGTTAAGGGTTAAGGGTAGGGTGTGAGGGGGTGAGGGTTTAGGATTTAGGGGTAGGGGTTAGGGTTAGGGGTGAAGGGTGAAGGTTTAGGGGTTAGGGGGTTAGGGGTTGGGGGTAGGGGGTAGGGTTAGGGGTAGGGGGTTAAGGGGTAAGGGTTAGGGGGGTAAGGGGTTGGGGTTAGAAAGAAAGAAAGGTTAGGGTTAGAAAGGGTTAGGGTTAAGGGGTGAGGGTTAGAGGGTTAGGGGTAGGGGTTAAGGGTTTAGGGGTTAGGGGGTTAGGGTTGGGGTTAGGGGTTAGGGGTAGGGTTGGGGTTGGGGTTAAGGGGTTAAGGGGTTGGGGTAGGGGTTAGGGTTAGGGGTTAGGGGTTAGGGGTTAGGTTGTTAGGGGGGGTCAGGGGTCAGGGGTCAGGGGTCAGGGGTCGGGTTTAGGGGTTGGGGGTTAGGGTTTGGGGTCGGGGGTCGGGGGTCAGGTTTAGGGTTTAGGGTCGGGGGTCAGGGGTCAGGGTTAGGGGGTAGGGTTGGGGTTAGGGTTAGGGGTTGGGGGTTGGGGGTTAGGGGGTCGGGGGTAAGGGGTAAGGGGTAGGGTTTAGGGTCAGGGGTAGGGTCAGGGTCAGGGTCAGGGTCAGGGTCGGGTTTAGGGTCAGGGTCAGGGGTTAGGGGTCAGGGGTAGGGGTAGGGTCAGGGTTTAGGGTCAGGGTCAGGGGTTAGGGTCAGGGGTTAGGGTCAGGGGTTAGGGTCAGGGGTTAGGGGTTAGGGTTGGGGTTTGGGGTTTAGGGTTTGGGGTTTGGGGTTTGGGGTTTAGGGGTTAGGGTTAGGGTTTAGGGGTTAGGGGTTAGGGTTAGGGTTTAGGGGTTGGGTTAGGGTTTAGGGTTTAGGGTTAGGGTTTAGGGTTTAGGGTTAGGGGGTTAGGGGTAGGGTTGGGGTAGGGTTTTAGGGTTAGGGGTTAGGGGTTGGGGGTAGGGTTAGGGGTTGGGGGTAGGGGTCGGGGGTCAGGGGTCAGGGGGAGGGTTTAGGGTTGGGGTTGGGGTTTGGGGTTAGGGGTTAGGGGTAGGTTTGGGGGTTGGGGTTAAGGGTTAGGGTTTTGGGTTAGGGTTTTGGGTTTAGGGTTTAGGGGTAGGGTTTTGGGTTTAGGGTTTTGGGTTTAGGGTTAGGGGTTAGGGGTTAGGGCTGGGTTTAGGGGTTAGGGCTGGGTTTAGGGGTTTGGGTTTAGGGGTTAGGGCTGGGTTTAGGGGTTAGGGTTTAGGGTTAGGGTTTTGGGTTTAGGGGTAGGGTTAGGGTTAGGGGTTTAGGGTTAGGGTTAGGGTTAGGGGTTAGGGCTGGGTTTAGGGGTTAGGGTTTGGGGTTAGGGGTAGGGGCTAGGGCTAGGGCTGGGTTTAGGGTTAGGGTTTTGGGTTAGGGTTTTGGGTTTAAGGGTTAGGGTTAGGGTTAGGGGTTAGGTTAGGGTTTTAGGGTTAGGGGTTAGGGGTAGGGTTAGGGGTTAGGGTTTAGGGTCGGGTTTGGGGTTTGGGGGTTAGGGTTAGGGGTTGGGGTTGGGTTTAGGGGTGAGGGGTGGGGTTGGGGTTGGGGTTTGGAGTTTAGGGTTTAGGGGTCAGGGGTTAGGGTTTGGGGTTGGGGTTTAGGGTTTGGGGTTAGGGGGTTGGGGTTTAGGGTTAGGGTGTTTGGGGGTTTAGGGGGTAGGGGGTCTGGGGTTAAGGGGTAGGGTTGGGGTTTGGGGTCGGGGTCGGGTTAGGGGTCGGGTTAGGGGTTAGGGGTTAGGGTTTGGGGGGTAGGGGGTCTGGGGTTAAGGGGTTAAGG
>JBAIAC010000444.1:0-38153 GCA_037349315.1 Chelydra serpentina
CCCCCTCTATCTATCTATCTATCTATCTGTCTATCTATCTATCTATCTATCTATCTATCTATCTATCCCATCCACCCCCTCTATCTATCTATCTATCTATTCCCCGCCCCCCAATCTCTCTCTGTCTAACTCACTGCATCAGACCGTGGGCCGTGATGGGCCCAGCTGCACAACAGATAACGAGGAACATTTTCCAAAGTGCCGCAGGGTCACCGAGCCCCCAGGCTGGAGGGAGCTGAACGACCGCGGGGCCCTGAGTGACTTGGGCACCAGCTCCTGATCCTTACCGACTCGGAAGGATTTAACAGCACACGGCCCATTTTGAACGCTCCCCCCTCACCCGGACTGGGGCTGTGGGGCTGTGGGGCTGGGCTGGGGGCTGGACTGGGGGTGTGGGGCTGTGGGCTGGGGCTGGGGGGCTGGACTGGGGTGTGGGGGTATGGGGCTGGACTGTGGGGCTGGACTGGGGGTGTGGGGGTGTGGGGCTGGACTGTGGGGCTGGACTGGGGGCATGGGGTGTGGGGCTGGGCTGGGGGGCTGGACTGGGGGTGTGGGGCTGGGCTGGGGTGTGGGGCTAGGTGGGGGTGTGGGGTTGGACTGGTGGTGTGGGGCTGGGCTGGGGCTAGGTGGGGGTGTGGGGTTGGGCTGGGGCTAGGTGGGTGTGGGGGGCTGGGTTGGGGGGTGGGGCTAGGTGGGGTGTGGGGCTGGGCTGGGGTGGGGCTAGGTGGGGGTGTGGGGGCTGGGCTGCAGTTGGGCTGGGGCTAGGTGGGGGTGTGGGCTGGGCTGGGGGGTGGGGCTAGGTGGGTGTGTGGGGCTGGGCTGAGGTGTGGGGCTGGGTGCCAGCCATAGGATGCCGTGTGGCCATGTCCTGCCCCCAGCGCTGGCGGCAGCTGCCTTGCTGGGGTCATTGGCCGGGTGGGCCCCTCAATGTGTTGGTACCTGGGACCCCCCCCCCCCGCACCCGGTCCCACTCACTTGTTTGGCTCCTGGCTGCGTGTCATGAAAGTGCCCCCAACACCCGCTCCATTACAGCTACTCCCATGTCTCCCCACGGGGTCACTTCCTCCAGCCCCTCCCGCCCCGCGGAGCCCAGCTGGGGCTCTGACGTTGGTTCCCACCCACCAGCTCTACATCGATTTCCACCGCGGGGGACCTGGCCCCTCTGACGCCAGGGGAGTGCGGGGACCCCGGACTCCTGGGCCGGCCACTCAGTCTGGCCGCGTGACCGTGGCAAGTCGCCGACCCCCTCGCGCCTCAGTTTCCCCATCGGCAAAATAGTCCCGTCCCATCTCCCAGGGCGGGCACAGAGCCCGTTTGGAGAGCCAGACACGGAGGGCTGCTCTCGCAGCGCCGAGCGGCCTTCTCCCGAGCCATTGGCCAGTGTTTAGTACACCCCGGGGACCCCGTTGAGCCGGGGGCCGGGCCCACCGTCCTAGCCACACCTGGCCCCGAAACGGATGAGAGATGGGTGAGAAAACGGACGAAACGACAGACCCCGGAATAGAACCCAGGTGTCCTGAGGAGCAGCCCAACCCCCCCCCCCCCCCCCGGCCCTGCTGGCTCCGTGTCGCTCAGGCCCGGCGGCGCGGCTCCATGCACCATTACTCGCTGCCAGGATACCGGCCCCAGGGCCGCCGTGCGTCCATCATCCCCTCTCACCTTTCCCCCCCCCCCCCCCCCCCCGTGACAGCTGAGTTCTGACGCCCCGCGCCCCCTGGCCCCGCGCCGGCTGCCGGCTCCAGCCTCCAGCAGATGCGGTTTGTGATCCGGGGGGGGGGGGGCGGGCGCCGCCGGCCGCGAATGCTCCTTCGCGCCGCGCGCCAGTCAGAGCCGGCAGCCGCCGCCACGCCGGGTAATGACGCCCGAGTCCGGGAATGGAGACTCGGGGACAGAGGCTTCGTCGCACCATCTGCTGCTGACACGCCTGGCTTATTAATGCCGGGGAAACCGGAGCGGCAGGTGGAGGTGGGAGGGGGGAGCGGGAGCGACGGGACGAATTGCACCCCCAGCCCCGCACAATCGGGACATTGGCTTGGAGATTTAACAGCAGCAGTCGGGAGGTGCTGGTGCTTTCTGGGGGTGGTGGTCGGGGGTTTTTTGGGAGCCTTCCCAGGCCTCGGTTTGAAGCGTCGCTGCCCTGCCCCGAGGGCTAGACAGGTCCGTGTTCTCAAACAAGAGACGCCAGCCCGGGGTTTGGCCGCCGTCCCGTGAATCCGGGTGCTGGAGCTTTAAGAGAAGAAGCGGCTCGCGAGCGCGGCTCCGGGCCGGAGGGGGTCGCCCCATTGTAGAGCTGGGGCAACGGATGCAAAGCAGGATCCGGGGGGGGGTCCCTGCCCTGCCCCCTGACCCCAGCCCCTTGGCATTGGATCTGCCGCCTTTGGGCCGTCCGAGCTCCTCAGGGCCCGGCTGGTGTTAAAGGAGGCGGGGGCGACCCGGGAGAGGCGTGCGCCGGGCTGGGTGTCATGTGGGTGCCAGGCTCAAAACTATTTAGGCTCCTAACTCCCCTGGGATCTAGGTGGCAGGTGGGCAGAATACTGAATACGAAGGGGCCTGGGATCCCTGGGCAGGGGCTTGGCCGTTGGGCACCACGGGAACCAGCCGGGCAGCAGCCCCCTCGCTGGCTCCCCCTGCTCTTTGCCGGAGCTAATTACGCAGCGGGAAGATTTTCAGCTCCATCGGCTCAACCTCTGCCCAGAGCTGGGCCTAGGGCCGAGCGGGTCTCCCTCTCACGCTAACCCCTAGACCACACTCCCACCCGGAGGGAGGGAACAGAACCCAGGCGGCCTGGCTTCCAGTCCTCTCCGCTCCAAAAAGCAAACGCCCCTCCCCCGCTGGGAATAGAACCCAGGCGTCCTGACACTGGCTGTAAACAGCTCTAGACCCCACTCCTGTCCTAGAGTGAGGAATAGAACCCAGGAGTCCTGACTCCCAGCCCCCTCTGCTCTAATCCCTAAACCCCACTCCCCTCCCAGAGCTGGGGTCAGAACCCAGGAGTCCTGGCGTCCAACCCCACCTGATCTAACCCTAAACCCCACTCCCCTCCCAGAGCTGGGGTCAGAACCCAGGAGTCCTGACTCCCAGCCCCCCCTGCTCTAACCCCTAAACCCCACTCCCCTCCCAGAGCTGGGGTCAGAACCCAGGAGTCCTGGCGTCCAACCCCACCTGATCTAACCCCTAAACCCCACTCCCCTCCCAGAGCTGGGGTCAGAACCCAGGAGTCCTGACTCCCAGCCCCCCCTGCTCTAACCCCTAAACCCCACTCCCCTCCCAGAGCTGGGGTTCAGAACCCAGGAGTCCTGACTCCCAGCCCCCCCTGCTCTAACCCCTAAACCCCACTCCCCTCCCAGAGCTGGGGTCAGAACCCAGGAGTCCTGACTCCCAGCCCCCCTGCTCTAACCCCTAAACCCCACTCCCCTCCCAGAGCTGGGGTCAGAACCCAGGAGTCCTGACTCCCAGCCCCCCCTGCTCTAACCCCTAAACCCACTCCCCTCCCAGAGCTGGGGTCAGAACCCAGGAGCCCTGACTCCCAGCCCCCCCTGCTCTAACCCCTAAACCCCACTCCCCTCCCAGAGCTGGGGTCAGAACCCAGGAGTCCTGGCGTCCAGCCCCTCTCTGCTCGAACCACTAATCCCCACCCCTCCGGCTGGGGCTGAAAGCCAGGCGTCCTGCGGCTAGCTCCTGCTCTAACCACTAGACCCCAACGCCTCACTATTTCCAGCCGCCCCAGCACCACGGCTTTGCCCGGTACCTGCCTCTCCCCGGCTGGCCCAGAGCCCAGCCAGCACCGGGCAGCGGCGCGAGGTCGGGGACGTGACTGTTTGAATGCGCGGCCCAGTCTTCCCGAAAACCAGACCGCCGGGCTTAACCCTTCCCACGCCACCCCCGTCCTCCCGGGGCCGGCTGCTCGCCTGGAATCACCCGGGCCCAGGGCCAGCTCCCTGGGGAAAGGCTCTCGGGTCGCCCCGGGCGGCTCCAGATTCTCAGCTTAGACCGTGGAAACTGGACGGATGGAAAAACACTGGGTCAAGCCCCCCCCCGCCCCCCCCCCCCGTTCCTTTGTGGTGGGTGGGGCGGGGGGGCTGAGAGCCATTGGCCCAACCTGGAAACCCTGCGTATGATAGAAACCACAACCAGCCGGGGGGGCAGCCACACCCCAGCCCCCCCTTCCTTGGCCTGTTGTGGGGCGGGGGGGCGGGGGGACAGGTTCCCAGCATCTCGCATCCATCAGGGTTTATTCATGTTTGCCAACAAAATCCTCAGCATGAATTTTTGATGGCCGGGGGAGCTGGTGGATTTGACACGAAAGGACCGGGCGGGGGGTGGATTTCTCCCCCTGCCAGGCTAATGAAAGGTTCTGAATGTGGGGGCTGGGGGGTGGGGTGGCAGAGGATCAAAGGGGGGGGGCTGGGACCCTGGTGTATCTCAGTGTGTAGAGAGAAGGAGCCGCCGCAGGGAGGGAGATGAGAGACACACCCCCCCTTTCCCTGCTGGGGGGGTGAAGTGCAAAGACCTCCCCCCCCCCGCCCGGGTTAGGGGCCAAAATGCAGAGCATGAAACGGGCAGAGGGGGGGAAGCAGCGAGGGGGGAATCTGCAAAGTTTGGGGTCTTGATTTCTTGTACAGAGCAGCCCCCCCCACACACATTGCATCCAGTGGGGAGGGAGGTGGCAGCAGACAAGCCCTGGGGGAGGCAGACAGTGAGCCAGGGGCCCCCACCCAAGGGCGCTGCTCGCTCTTGGGGGGAGACAGGGGAGCCGGGGGCGGGAGGGGGAGTTTAATGAAAGTAAGAGGAAGGCAGGAAACTGGGCAGATCTGGGGGGGGGGGGGACCATGATGATGGGGGGGGGCTGGAGGGGGTTGGAAGGGGAGGGAGAGGGGGCAGGGGGGATAGGAGGGAGGGATGGGGCAGGGGGAGTGGAAGGGGGGATGAGGAGCATGGAAGGGGACAGAGGAGAAGGGGAGTGGAGGGTGGAAGGGGGATAGAAGCAAACTGGGGCAGTGGGATAAAGGGGGAAAGAGGGGGGCAGGGGAAGGAGGGGACAGAGGGGGGCAGGAGGGGAGCAGGGGAAGAGGGGGCAGGGGAGAGAGGGGGACAGGGGGCAGAGGAGGCGGATGGGGAAGAGGAAGGAGGGGGACAGGGGTAGGAGGGGGACAGAGGGGGGCAGGAGGGGGACAGAAGAGGACAGAGGAGGGCGTAGAGGGGGGCAGGGGAAAAGGGGGACAGAGGGAAGAGGGGGCCGGGGCAGGGGAAGAAGGGGACAGAGGGGGGCAGGGGAAGAGGGGGACAGAGGAGAGGGACGGGGGCAGAGGGGGGCAGAGGAAGGAGCGGGACAGAGGGGGGAAGGAGGGGGTAGGAGGCAAGGAAGGAGGGGGACAGAGTGGGGCAGAGAAGGAGGGGGACAGCGGGCAGGAGGGGCCAGGGCAGGGGCCAGGGAAGGAGGGGGACAGAGGGGGGCAGGGGCGGAGGGACAGCGGGCAGAGGGGGGCCAGGGCAGGGGCCAGGGAAGGAGGGGGACAGAGGGGGGCAGGGAAGGAGGGGGACAGAGGAGGGGGGACAGCGGGCAGAGGGGGGCTGGGGCCAGGGAAGGAGGGGGACAGAGGGGGGCAGGGAAGGAGGGGGACAGAGGAGGGGGGCCAGCAGGCAGAGAAGGAGGGCGACAGAGGGGGGCAGGGAAGGAGGGGGACAGAGGAGGGGGGACAGCGGGCAGAGGGGGGCCGGGGCCAGGGAAGGAGGGGGACAGAGGAGGGGGGCCAGCAGGCAGAGAAGGAGGGCGACAGAGGGGGGCAGGGAAGGAGGGGGACAGAGGAGGGGGGCCAGCAGGCAGAGAAGGAGGGGGACAGAGGGGGGGCAGGGAAGGAGGGGGACAGAGGGGGGGACAGCGGGCAGAGGGGGGCCGGGGCCAGGGAAGGAGGGGACAGAGGAGGGGGGCCAGCAGACAGAGAAGGAGGGGGACAGAGGGGGGGGACAGCGGCCAGAGGGGGGCCGGGGCCAGGGAAGGAGGGGACAGAGGAGGGGGGCCAGCAGGCAGAGAAGGAGGGGGACAGAGGGGGGGGACAGCGGGGGACAGGGAAGGAGGGGGACAGAGGAGGGGCGACAGCGGGCAGAGGGGGGCCGGGGCCAGGGAAGGAGGGGGACAGAGGGGGGGGACAGCGGGCAGAGAAGGAGGGGGACAGAGGGGGGCAGGGAAGGAGGGGGACAGAGGAGGGGGGCCAGCAGGCAGAGAAGGAGGGGGACAGAGGGGGGCAGGGAAGGAGGGGGACAGAGGGGGGCAGGGAAGGAGGGGGACAGAGGGGGGGACAGCAGGCAGAGAAGGAGGGGGACAGAGGGGGGCAGGGAAGGAGGGGGACAGAGGAGGGGGGACAGCGGGCAGGGGGGGCCGGGGCCGGGGTCACTCACTCCGGGATGCCTCCGGAGCTGGCGGGCGAAGGCGAACCCGGGCCGGGTCCCTCCCATGCTGTGGCCGGGGCGGACTCGCTCCGCCAGCAGCGGCGGCAGGTTCCCGAGTCCCGCTGCCTCCGCCCCCCGCCCGGGGAAGGGCGGCCCGGGCCGGGGGGCCACTGGGGGCGGCGGCTCCGTCCCGCCCCCCGGCGCAGCTGGCCAGGGCGGGGATCGGGCTCCCCAGGACTCGGGAGTCAGGGCTGGGGGGGCCGGGGGAGCAGAGACCCGGGGGGAGCAGAGAGGGGGGCTGGGGAGTGGGTGGGAGTAGAGACCCGGGGGGGGAGCACGTGAGGGGGGAGGGGAAGCAGAGGGGGGGCTGGGGAGTGAGAGGGGGAGTAGGGACCCGGGGGGAGCAGGGAGGGAGGAGCAGAGGGGGAGTGGGGGTGGGCTGGGGAGTGGAGGGGGCAGAGACTCAGGGGGAGCAGGTGGGGGGAGGGGAAGCAGAGGGGGGCTGGGGAGTGGGAGGGAGCAGGGGGAGGGGGAGCAGAGTGCGGGTGGGGGGGTTGAGGGGGCGCTGGGGAGGGGGAGGGAGCAGGGGGAGGGGGAGCAGAGTGTGGGTGGGGGGGTTGAGGGGGCGCTGGGGAGGGGGAGGGAGTAGGGGGAGGGGGAGCAGAGTGTGGGTGGGGGGGTTGAAGGGGTGGCTGGGGAACCGTAGCCGGAATGGGAGGGGACCATAGGGAGTCTGTGAAGGGGGGGGGGTTCCCTCTGATTTCCCCCCCGGGGGAGGGCAGCTGTTCCCTCTCCCCTCCCAAGGCCCCACCAGCAGCGCCTGGGGAAGGAGGGAAAATCCCCCCCCCCCCCATTGGTGCTGCACCCACTGGGCCCTGATCCCAGGCAGGAGCTGGAGGGGCCATGCCCCCCCGCTCCCCCATCCCCCGCCACAGAGCCTCTAGGGACCGGTCCATACAGCCAGCCCCGGGGCTGGGCACGCACCCGCGCCAGGCCTCCGGCGGGCAGGATTTGACAAGGCCGATAAAACCAGCCTGCGAGCGGGGCCTGATTCAGGTACGTTTGCTGCCGGGCTGCCACACGGCGCCGCGGCGGGTTCTGACTGATGGGGGCTGTCGGGGGCGGGGGGGCGGATTCTGCCTTGGGCGCGCACGAGGGGCCCTTTTTACCCATCTGTGCTGCCTGCTGGCAACCGGGCTTAGAGACTGGTGATGGGGGGGGGGGAGGTGGCAGCCAGGACTCCTGGGTTCCACTCCCAGCTCTGGGAGGGGAGTGGGGTCTAGCCGTCAGAGATGGGAGGGGGGCTGGGAAGCAGGACTCCTGGGTTCCATTCCCAGCTCTGGGAGGGGAGTGGGGTCTAGCCGTCAGAGATGGGGGGCTGGGAAGCAGGACTCCTGGGTTCCACTCCCAGTTCTGGGTAGGGGAGTGTGGACAAATAACTAGAGCAGGACTCCTGAATTCTGTTCCCAGCCCCACTGTGTCCAGTTGACATCCTCCTCCCCACCCTATGTGCCTCGGTTTCCCCGTCTGTAAAATGGGGCCAAGACCACCCGCTCTCCTTTGCCGAGCGCGTCGCGGCCTGACGCTGACAAGTGCAAGCGGTTTGTGTTATGATTTGTTGTGACACCTTCCCCCTCTGTTTGCCTGGGTCCCTCCCACCCCCGCAATCCCTCGCCCCCTTTTTGATAAATGACATAATGCATAATTTACATTTAGCCATGCAAATTTCCCCGGCAGTAACAGATGCTGCCGTGCATATGGAAAACAGCTATTTGTATCCATTTACTCTTAACAAAAGATTTGTAGATTGACAGAACGTCGGCCTGAAAGAAAGAGCCAGGCAGCCATTATCCGGCTCGGCAAATGAGCAAGGAACAGACCCCGTTTGCTTTAAAGTTGGCTCTAATTAGTTTTGTAATATTCCGCGTAGCGGGCTGGATAATATCTTCTAATGGTTATTTACAATGGGGCGAGGTAGAGGCAGGCGGCCGGAGAAGCAGAGTGTATGGCCCCGTCTATTCCCACGGCTGGGCCACAGCCCACGTGGGAAGAGCACAGGTAGGGCCAGGGGAAGGGAACCCCCCCAGGTACGGCCCAGCTGGGGACAGCCTGGCCCAAGGCAGGCAGGGGCCACGCGGGGCTGATTTATTCTGTAGGTGTCCCTCCATCCTTACCCACAACCCCCCACTAATGCAGCCTCCGGCTCCCCGCGACCAGCTCGCAACCCCCCGTTATCCCTATGCAGGGCTCCCCAGCCCCGGCCATCACCCGTCAAGCCTGACCCAGAACCCCGTTTTCCCAGCTCTGGGCTCCCCGCCCCCCAAAGCTCTGCCAATGGCCCTGTGATGAAGTAGGGGGGTTTCTTGGTTTCTTTAATGGTTTGCATGCAGAGGGGGTAGGACTCAGTTTCCCTGGGCGTTACTGGTTAACGAGGCGATGGGAGAGGGAGTTTGTTGGTACAGAGGGCCGGCAACGGAACATGGGACCCCGGCCAGTGGCCTGGAGAACAGAGGGTGACCGGGAGGCCCGGCTCGGGAGTCACCGCCCACCCCAGGGACCGTACGGGGCCAAGAGCGGGCACGACCTGTGAGTCCATGCCAGCCCCTCAATCCCGACCCACGCTACACGCAGCGCCCCCCCCCCCCCCCCGGATCTGCCGCTGCCCCTCCGCCGTGACCTCATTTCTTCCAGCAAAGTCTGAAAGGACAAAGGGGAGAACGCCGCCGGCGTGCGCGGAAAGAAATAAACAAACCTCGGCTCGCAGCCAGCGGCGCCGTGCGGAGCCCTTGGTCGGCATAATTAGAGTTTTGAAATCGAATTGATCAAGTGCCGCTCCCCGAGACAAATGACGTCCCTCCACTCCCTCAGCGCGTCTCCTGCGCGCCCCGGGAGAGCCGAGCCGGCTTGCCTCTCCCGGGGAAAAATCACACCGGGCAAGAGCCGGCCGGTGTCTCTCGGCCCCGGCGCCGCTCGCTTTCCAGCTGCTGGGACGCGCCTCTTAACTGAGTGGGGGGATAGAGGGGTCTCTTTATGGGGGCTGGGGGGGACATAAATATTGCTCTGTTTAAAGCACTGAAAATTGAACAGCATGGGGCTGGCGGGCTCAGGGGGGCAGGGAATGGGGCACGGGGCCTTTTCCCCTCTAGGGGGCGCTGGTGGGGTGGGGGTGTTTGGCTCTGGCGGGGCGGGGAATGGGGCACGGGGCCTTTTCCCATCTGGGGGGGGGGGGCGCTGGTGGGGATAGGGTTGCCAACCCTCCAGGATTGTCCTGGAGTCTCCAGGAATTAAAGATGAATCTTTAATGAAAGATGATGTCATGTGATGAAAGCTCCAGGAATACGGCCAACCAAAATTGGCAACATTAGTTGGGGGGAGCCTTTGGCTCAGGGGGGTGGAGAATGGGGTATGGGGCTCTGTATTTCTAGGGCGGGCCCTACAGTCTGGCCCCAGGTTTGGTGGCCATTGCTGTAACTGACTGGAACTGTGGCCAATGGGAGCTACAGGGGCGGCGCCTGCGGACGGGGCAGCGCGCAGAGCCGCCTGGCCGCACCTCCGCGTAGGAGCCGGAGGGGGAACATGCCGCTGCTTCCCGGGAGCTGCTTGAGGTAAGCGCCCCCCAGAGCCTGCACCCCTGAGCCCCTCCCATGCCCCAACCCCCTGCCCCAGCCCTGATCCCCCTCCCACCCTCCGGACCCCTTGATCCAAGCCCGGCGCACCCTCCTGCACCCCAAATCCCTCATCCCCATCCCCACCGCAGAGCCCGCACCCTCAGCCAGAGCCCTCACCCCCTCCCGCACCCCAACCCCAATTTCGGGAGCATTCAGGGCCCGTCATACAATTTCCGTACCCAGATGTGGCCCTCGGGCCAAAAAGTTTGCCCACCCCTGGGATAGAGGAAAACTGGGCTAAGAGGCAACAGAAATACAACTCGCAGGAGGTGCCAGGGTGGCATTTCCAAATTCAATTATTCTGGGCTCCAGGCATTGAGGGTTTGGATTTTTCCCCGTGAAAAGTCTAATTTTTTCCGCAGGAGGCAGACGCCGGCTCATGAAAAATCTCCTGGAGCCAGAAACCCCGTTTCCCGTCCAGATGTTTGCAGCCAGCCCTGCCTGCGGGTGAAACGCCCCGCCAGTCCCAGAGGGCAGGCTGGAGGCAGTCCGGACCCCTGGGTTCTCTCGGCTCGGCCACTGATCTATCGGGCAACTCTCCGCCCTGCTCCGTGCCTCAGTTTCCCCTCCCAACCTTGGTCCATGTGGCAGCTTGGTCACATTGGCTTTGCCAGGCCACACCCGCCCGCCCCTCCCACGGCATGCGCCAATGATGGAGCCCAGTGCTGGGATCAGGACAGCTCCTGCCTTCCCTCCCAGCCAGACCCGCGGCTGGATTTCCTGCCCCCCAGCCGGCCTCCTCCGCTAGCGGCCTCCTCGATGGCTCCTTATTCTAATTAAGATCTGTTTTAATTGAGGTCGGCGATTGCCTCCTCTTTGTTAATTACAGGCCATGATTAGCGCGGCTCGGGTGCCCATCGCCCGGCTGGGAAGGACCCTCGCCCCGGCCCCGGCGTGCGAACGGCGGTAAATAGCCGCCGGAGGGAGGCTGTCTGAATCGCCGTTCGTTTATGGATTCCCTTCCCAGCGCCGAGTCGCCCGGCAGATTTGACGGCTCAGCGGTTTCGGGGAAGAACAAGACAACTTGAGACTCTTTCTCCCTAGAGATGAAAAGAATTAGAGCACCTGACCTCCGCCCCACACACACGCCAGCCACACAGACACAGAGACACACACCCACACACCAGCCCCACACAGACACACACACACACACAGGCCAGCCACACAGACACAGAGACACACACACACATGCCAGCCCCACACAGACACACACACACACACAGGCCAGCCACACAGACAGAGACACACACACACACGCCAGCCCCACACAGACACACACACATCAGCCACACAAAGCACACCAGCCACACAGAGACACACACACACACACACACAGACACACACACACGCCAGCCACACAGAGACACATGCCAGCCAGCCAGACACACACACCCAGAGAGAGAGAGACACACACACACACACACACACACACACGCACCAGCCAGAGGGGAACATGGGTGTCGTTTTCACAGCGACGCGAGGAGGCCAACGCCTCCCCAGTACCTGCCCCATCGCTGGGGCTCCCGTGCAGAGCGAGCAGCCGGCCGAGCTCGCGGTTCGACGCCCCCGCGGGCCGCCGCGAGCCCGGCTCCACCAGCAGCGACGGGGACCCCGGATGAGCCCTCGGGGTCGCTTTGCTGCGCCGCTTTGTAGCGTGCGGGCGCCCGTGAGGTCACAGTTTGCCCAGGGACGCTGCCCGGCCCTTCCTGCGGTGACTTGTTTTCCGGGAGACACCCCAGCCGGGTGCTGGGTGCTGCGCAGACAGCCTCTGCCCCACACGGCTTGGGTCCAGGTCCTCAGCGGGATCCAGGCGCCACGCTCCCGGAGCAGGGGCAATCCCAGGGGAGTTAGGCACCTACATGCCTTTGAGCGCCTGGGCCTTGCTGTCTAAATAGACAAAGGGTGGGAGGGGAAACTGAGGCAGGGAGCAGGGAAGCGACTTGCCCATGGTCACACAGGAGGTCTGTGGGAGAGCCAGGAATAGAACCCAGGAGTCCTGGCGGCTCGCTCAGGGCCCTACCCACTAGGCTGTACTGCCTAGCCGTAAGGAGCTGGGAGTCCATCCGGAGGAGGCCAGCATGTATAGGGGGCAGCCCATGGGGGGCGGATCAGTAAGCAGGAGAAGGCGGGGGGGTGCGTGCCTCTGTTTCCCCACGTGGGGCCTCTCCCTGCCCCCCACTCCAGGATCACAGAGGGGATCCACCCCCTATGGGCTGCACCCAAACCTGATTTAAAGGAGGCGCATGAGGACGGATCCACCGGCTCGCTGTGCGCGCGGCAGGCTAAACGGGCCTGCCCCGCTCCCCCCCGATCCAGACGCGTCCCCGCGATGCCACCACCCAGAGCCAGCCCGTGTCGGGGTGAAATGAACGCGTCCCAGGACAACGGGCCAGGGCGCGCGGAGGGACAGGAGCCGCCAGAGAAAAGGATGACAGGAAACGGGCCCTGTAAATCCCACCCCGGGAATCAGGACACCTGGGTTCTTTCCCCCAGGAGCGTGTGGCCTGGTGCACAGAGTGGATGGGCTGGGAGTCAGGACTCCTGGGTTCTTTCCCCGTTCCTGAGAGGGGAGCATGCGGCCTGTCACATAAAGCGGGCGGGCTGGGAGTCAGGACTCCTGGGTTCTTTCCCCGCTCCTGGGAGGGGAGCATGCGGCCTGTCACATAGAGCGGATGGGCTGGGAGTCAGGACTCCTGGGTTCTTTCCCCGCTCCTGGGAGGGGAGCATGCGGCCTGTCACATAGAGCGGGCGGGCTGGGAGTCAGGACTCCTGGGTTCTGTTCTCGGCTGACTCGTTGCGGGACCCCAGGTGGGTCACATTCCCCCTCCCCCCCCCGCCACAGCGCCTCAGTTTCCCCATCTGCGAAACGTTGAGGAGAGCTCCTTCGGCCTCCCGTCCGGCGGCTCTCGGAGCCCCTCGGCTGGAAGGAGAGAGGGTGATTATTAATAATCCTAATAAATTATGGACAGCGGGGAAATTAGAGGCGGGAAGAGAGCGATTAGCTGCTAAGAATGCATTTGGGACCGGCTATAAACCGCCTGGACGCAGGGAGATAAACGGGGGGCGGGGGTTAGACATTTTTCTCCAGGCCCCTAGCGATGCCCCCCCCCCCCAGTACCTCCCAGCAGCCCCGATCACCCCCCACCCTCTGTGCAGCCATTCACTTTGCAGCCTGTTGCATTCAGCGGCCCGGCTCCGGTGATGGGCGCTGCTGGGGGACCCCCATCCGCAGCAGGGAGGGAGGGTCCCCAGGAGGAAAGCCAGCTGGCGATGGGGGGGGCTCCATATCTAGGCAGCCCTCAGATCCACATCTCCTAGGAGGGAGATGGGCAGGGTGCCTGCCAGCCCTCGGCTCCCCCAAGCCAGGGCGGGACCCGGGTCAGCCGCCCCCCGGATCGCCCAGCTGGGAGCCAGCCGGGGACGCCGGCCTGGCAGTTCTCCTCGTACGGCAGCCGCGGAGCTGGATGTTTTACAACCACTCCGAAAATATTCGTCAAGATGAGGGAGGATCGGCGCTCGGCGGAGCGAGGGGTCGGCGCGGCGGATTTATCATCGCGAAGTGGGTTTTTCCCGCTCCCCCTCCCCCGTGATGAAGTGCTTCATTAACGGGAGATGCGGCATCTCGGCTGCCGTGCCCAGGGGAGCGGCGAGGCCGGCGTCTCCCATGCCTGCCAGCCCCGCGGAGCTCCGGCAGCCCCCCAGCTCTGCAGGGAGCCGGGATCGGGGCCTGACCCGGGGCCTCCATCGGCATCGCTCGCCCCCTTTTCCGGAGGGGGAGACTGAGGCACAGTGCGGGGAGTAGCACCCAGGGCTCCCCAGGGCCAGACACGTGCTCTATCCACTAGGCAGCTCAGCCCCGATCAAGACCCCATTGCACCAGGCGCTGCCCAGACAGATGGACAGCCCCTGCCTTGCCTCACCGCACAGACAGCCCCTGCCTCGCCACACAGACAGACAGCCCCTGCCTCGCCACACTGCCTCACCGCACAGACAGACAGACAGCCCCTGCCTCACCACACAGACAGCCCCTGCCTCGCCGCACAGACAGACAGACAGCCCCTGCCTCGCCGCACAGACAGAGACAGACAGACAGCCCCTGCCTTGCTGCACAGACAGACAGACAGACCCTGCCCCGCCTCGGGGGAGGAGGGGAGTGAAAGGCAAAAACAGACGAGCCCCCGAGCATGGGATTCTCATCCCGACGTCAAATCGGGGAAACTGAGTGTGATGAAGTGGGGGATTTTCTTGGTTTTTCCCATGGTTTGCATGCCGAGGGCGTGGGACTCAGTTTCCCCAGGTGTTACGGGTTAAACGAGGTGATGGTGGAGGGAGTTTGTTGGTACAGGGGACCAGTGAGGGGACTTGGGACCCCAGCCACTGGCTGGAGAATGGAGACCCCGGCGACTGGTGACCGGGAGGCCCAGCTCGGGAGTCACAGTTCTGGCCAGTGAGAGGACAATGGGCTGCGAAGAGAGGACCCCAGTGACCTGACCAGCCGGTTCCAGCCACAGGGGGCCAGAGGACAAGAGGGGAGAGGAGGCCCAGGCAATCCCTGTTTACCTGGAGAGAAGACAATGGACAGAGGCGGGGCTTGGGGCCAGTGATATGCACTGCCCAGAGGGGCAGCAGGCGGGCTCTGGGCTGGAGAGAGGAAGCAGGCAGAGCCCACCCGGAGACAGGAGAGAGCTGGATGTGCTGGGCTGAGGGAGGCCAGGCCTGAGGGCCCGGACTGTTTCCTGTGCTGGGTTCAACGCTCAATAAACCCTCCTGTGTTACGCTGGCTCAGAGTCACCCTGGGCTAGAGAACAGGGGGGCATCGTCCCCTTCGGGGGTGGAGGCCCGGGGGGTCCAGAGCGAGGGGACTCCCTGAGGGGCCCACGGCGAGAGACAGGCGTGCTAAGGCTCCGAGAGGTGCGGCTCCAGGAGGTGGAGGGGCTGGACCCCGAGAGACAGTGCCCCCCCCCCCCGGAAGAAGGGCTGTCGCACTGAAAGGGGCACCCCCCCCCCACGGACCGCACGGGGCCAAGAGCGGGCACGACCTGTGAGTCTTGTGAGCTACGACGTGTGACAGTCCTGGGATTAGAACCCAGATCTAGGGTCCCCGCCCCCCTTGCTCTGACCATTAGACCCCATTCCCCTCCCACACCTGGGAGAGAACCCAGGAGTCCTGGCTCCCAAGACCCTCTGCTCTAACCCACCCGACTCCCCTCCCCGAAGCAAGGCTAGGACCCAGGAGTCCTGGATCTCAGGTCCCTGCTCCAGCCACTGTTCCACACATCCCTCCTTCGGAGCTGGGAATGGAACCCAGGAGTCCTGGCTCCCAACCCCCCGCCCCGCTCTAGCCACTAGACCCCTCCCCCCTCCCAGCTCCAGGATAGAATCCAGGCGTCCTGGCTCCGGCCCACCCTGCCCTGCTCCCATCTCGGCTTTCTAGGTGGACCCGTGGGCACGAGCTGCTATGTCCGAAGTCTGCCACAGCGGACGGTGTTCACCGGGGAGCTGCCCGGGGCTTTCTGCGGAGGCAGCTTGGCCTAGCCCAGCTCCTGCGGCCTAACGCCAGAGCTCACCTCACTGCCTCAGTTTCCCTCTGTAGAACAGGGAGAGCGATACTGCCCCGCGGCCAGGAACGAAGGGCTCTCCTGCCATGTGACAGACAACCTCTGTATCACTAACAGCTCTGCTGGTGCCCCTCAATCCTGACCTGCAGCCCCCCTGCTATCCCGCCCCTGGGGTCCCCCCATACAGCTCTGCTGGTGCCCCTCACTCCCGACCTGCAGCCCCCCTGCTATCCCGCCCCTGGGGTCCCCCCATACAGCTCTGCTGGTGCCCCTCACTCCCGACCTGCAGCCCCCCTGCTATCCCGCCCCTGGGGTCCCCCCATACAGCTCTGCTGGTGCCCCTCACTCCCGACCTGCAGCCCCCCTGCTATCCCGCCCCTGGGGTCCCCCCATACAGCTCTGCTGGTGCCCCTCACTCCCGACCTGCAGCCCCCGCCACCCTCAACTCTTAGTAACTGAATCAAGAAGAAGCGTATCTGTAGTATGATCTGGTTTGTCTGTTCTCACATTTCAGGGCTCCGGGGGTCAGGAAGGAGCCACCCGCCAGCACAACCAGTCACACCCCTGGCCGTGGGGGAGCAGAGCGATCGATCACGGCGGGCCGCTGGTCCGATCCACTTTGGCACAGCCCGGCCCGCAGAAGGCCAAGCAAACCGAAGCAGCTTGGTTCAGAACCCGGCACCCGAGCCTGGCCTCTCCGCGTCTCCATTGCTGTGTTTTATTTGGGGCTGTCAGGACATTTTTCTCCACTGTTATTTATTCTTCTCCTTCTTAATGAATCTCCGATTGTCTCCTGGTGTTATATGGGTCGGCTCATACCGGATCAGCGCACGGCGCCACAAATCTTCCGGTCTTTCCGTGTGTGCGCGCGGATCTAGCAATCATCAAAAATTCATTCCAACCCAAGCAAACAAACAATAAACAAACAGCCCATAATTAAATGGTGAATTAACGGGGGATATTTCATTTCTCGGCAGACTTCTGCTGAGAGACGAGCGCGTCGAATGGGGCGGTTTGTCACTACCCAGGATGGTATGGGATACACAGGGGGTGCTTCTCCTGATGCTGAAATGCAGCCACTTCTGGGGTGGGGCAGCTGTTTAGATGGGAACGCTGCCCAGAGATCCCTCAGCCAGGGCTGGAATGCAGCCGCTTCTGGGGTGGGGCAGCTGTTTAGATGGGAACGCTGCCCAGAGATCCCTCAGCCAGGGCTCGAATGCAACCGCTTCTGGGGTGGGGCAGCTGTTTAGATGGGAACGCTGCCCAGAGATCCCTCAGCCAGGGCTGGAATGCAGCCGCTTCTGGGGTGGGGCAGAACAGCGGGTTACCGACCCAGTGACAACCCTGCACAGGGATCCTTCACCCGGCACCAAAATGCGGCTACTTCTGGGGCCGCGCCCGGCCCGTGGTTAACAACCCCCAGCAACGCTGCCGCAGAGGGAAGGACGAACGCACCTAGCTGCAGATGCCGAGAAGCAGGGAGGCGGCTGGGAGCCCGGGGTTAACAGCGCTGACTTGCAATCAGTGCTACAGCATCTCTGATGAATTCCAATAATGAGGCCTCTGTTTTCTGTCTCATCCAGAAGATGGAGTTGCAGCGTCTCTGTGAGCACCTGCCTCCAGTTGTTTTTCTGCAGTCGGCAGCTCGTAAAGCCGCCCTCCCCGGCTCCTATTTCACGTGCGGGATTGGCTATTATACGGGGATAATATTTTTTGATTCCCTTCCCCCCCCCCCCCGCCCCCGGTACTACAGTCGGTTTGATGAGCCCGTCCTCACCAAGCAATTGCGCCTCATTCCCAAGCTGTCAGCAGCTCCCGGAGAGAAAAATGAGCCCAGGACAGGTGCAAGCGACGCTTATTCCCTGCAAAGCTCCCCAGAGCCCTCGGCCCGTCTCCCCGGGGCCCGCGTCCCCCCTTTTCCCATCGCGCCCCCCCCCATCCTGCCACCTGCAGCCAGCGCCAGGAGCAGGGCAAGCAGGGCGCCTGGGTGGCTCCCAGGGGGGCGATGTTCCCATTGGCGCCGATCCGGCAACGCCAGCGCCCAGGGCGGGGGTTCCGGGATCGGTTGGACGGAGAAACCCCAGGGAAAGGAAGAGGGTTCGATGCGCCGGTTCGGAGAAGAGTTTCCGTCTGAAATCTCGGGGCAGCTCCCCGCGCCCGTTGGCAGCTCCCCGCGCCCATTGGCAGCGATCCCGCGCCCGTTGGCAGCTCCCCGCGCCCGTTGGCAGCTCCCCGCGCCCGTTGGCAGCTCCCCGCGCCCCTTGGCAGCGATCCCGCGCCCCTTGGCAGCAATCCCGCGCCTGTTGGCAGCTCCCTGTGCCCGTTGGCAGCGATCCCGAGCCCGGCCCGGGTTCGGTTTGCCCCCAAAGGATTTCCTGGCCCGCTTTCTCCCCGCAGACCTGGGCTGGCTCCACCACCTGCTCCAGATTCCCCTCCTGCCCGCCGAGTTCACCCTGTGTGCGCGCAGAGTGGGCGGGCTCCAACCCAGCCTCTGCAGGGGGCAGAGCCCAGACACCACCTAGGACGGCCCCTGCCCAGAGGAGGCCACCTCAACGCACCCTAAAGGCCAAGCAAGTCTTAGGGTGTTTATTTTGCACCCCCCTTCTTTATTTGTATTACAGCAGCTCCTGAGAGCTGAGAGCTCACGGATGAAACAGCCTGAGAGGGGAAGGGGGAAACTGAGGCACGGCGCGGGGGTTTGCCCGAGGCCACGTGGCAGAGGTGGGACTGGAACCCAGGTCTCGCGAGTCTCCGCCCAGGGCTCTAGCCACTCCACAACGCTGCTCTCCTTGTCTTTATCTCATTCCTAAGCCGGTCGCCCAGGGCAGCTCGCCCTCCCCCCCCAGCCCTGGTGCCCATGCGCGGCAGCACCGGGGTTCGCGCGGGGGCTGCCACTATCTCAAATCCAATTTCCCTCTTGTTTGTGCTGCGCAGGGTTTTTTTTTCCCCCCTCGCTCCGCTTTGTTATTTTAATGGATTCTTTATTCCAATCGCCGGTGACACGTCGGGTGGAAGGAGAGATACCGCATCAAATTGGATTCGCCGCGGCTCTCCCCCGGCTTTCGGGGAGGGGGGGCAGGGCGCCTTTCCAAATCCAGCCAGCTTAGCCCCTCCTGCGGCAGCCGGGCCAAGCTCTGATGGGCACAAGGGGCCCGGGCCTGGGAGTAGGGGCCCAGTATTAATTGCCACTTGGGTCTGGAAACCAATTCAAACCCGCCACCTCCCCCCCATTCAAAGGGTCCCGGGGCCAGGCAAATGAGGGGTGCGCCGCATTACCCTTTGCTGTCTGATGTCAGAGGGATGGGGTAGTGGGACCCCCGAGAGCCTGGATCTGGCTTTGGGGTGTCTCTGAATTGCATTGTGGGATCAAAGGCGGGTAACCTTCCCCCTCTGCCCCCTGCGTCTGCTCCGACATGCTCGACGTTTTGCGATTCGTCGGAGGCCTGTGATGTCACAGCTGTGTTCTACACGCGTGAGTGATGTCATGCGCACGTTAGTGATGTCACGGGAGGGCACGATGCGAGGCTTGTGATGTCACGGACGTGTCATCCCGCCCCCATCTCTGACGTCCCATCGCCGCACGCCGCTGACATCACACCCCGGGGTGATGATGTCACAGGCACATCAGCGAGGTCACAACTTTCCCGATGACATCATCGCCGTTAGCTGCCGGCGCTTAACAACGACCCGCTCGGGGAGCCGGGGGCCTGGAATTGCTCCCCCCGCCCCCGCCCCGCTGCCAACGCGTTGGGGAGCCCGCCTGGCCGCCGGCACCGAGGGGAGGGGCCGGCCGCCATCCATCATCCCCTGGGTGCGCAGACATCAGTTATAACGGGCACCTTCATTTCCAGCCCATTATCAGCGTAATTCCGCCCATTAATCAACGGGCCTCAGCCTGGCGGGTGCTGGGAGCCCCCCACCCCCGGGACCCGGGGAACCGCTACCGAAGCGAGCAACATGGGGAGGGGAGACCAGGCCCCACCGGGGCTCCAGCCCCTCAGCAGCACCCCCCGGCCCCAGCTGCCGCTCCCAGAATCACAGGGGGGTGGGGGGTCGCGTCACTTTATGCTCCGCATCTCTGCTCAGTGCCTGAGTCTTCCCTCTCCTGCCTCTCACCCCGCCAGCCCCCGGGGGGCCAGCTGCCCCGCTCCAGCGGGCTTGCTTCCTCCCGGACCAGGAAATGAGACTGGGCTAGCGGGGGGCTGCGGGTCGGGAGTGAGGGGCACTGGCCGAGCTGGGGGAGGGGGGAGCCCAGGGCTGGGCTAGCAGGGGCTGTGGGTCAGGAGTGAGGGGCACCAGCAGGGCTGGGCTAGCAGGGGCTGCGGGTCGGGAGTGAGGGGCACCGGCAGAGCTGTGGGGGAGCCCAGGGCTGGGCTAGCAGGGGGCTGTGGGTCAGGAGTGAGGGTCACCAGCAAAGCTGTGGGGGAGCCCAGGGCTGGGCTAGCAGGGGGCTGCGGGTCGGGAGTGAGGGGCAGCAGCTGAGTGGTGTGTGGTGGGGGGATTGTTCGGATGCAGACTAAAAGGGGGGGTGGGAGGGCAGGTGGGGGCTGGTTTCTTTATTCAGCGGCTGTTGTTGCGATCAGGCAGAGACAGCGGGAGGCGTTTTCTGTAACTGACTGTACAATTAACACCAGCTTGGCCCCTGTCCCGAACTATCGATCCCCCCCCCCCCCCCCCGAAGTGAAATCCGGGCCCCGGAAGCTGCGGTTTCGAAAAGCGCCTTTATAAATAACCCGGGTCACCAGCTGCCAATTGCTTTAATGCAGCCTCCGTACAATTTAATAAACGTAATAGTGTCTTCCTTCATTGTGACAAAGATCTGAGCCGGGAGCTGGTGGGGCGGAGAGGAACACGCACGCCGGCTGATAGACCCTGACACACACAGAGATACCCCCTGACACACACACACACACACACACACACAGATACCCCTCCACACACCCCCCCCAATATGCACACAGAGAGATACACCCCTCTCACACACACAGATACCCCGACACACAGAGAAATACACCCCTGACACACACACACCCTGACACACAGAGAGATACACACCGACACACACACACACACAGAGATACACCCTGACAAGCACACACAGAGATACACCCCTGACACACACAGATACCTCTTCTCTCTCTCTCTCACACACACACACACACACACACACACACACGTACCCCGAGACACACTGTCACGGCGTATAGGGGAGTCCGGCCCTGCACCCCTCTTCTCACACACACACACACACACCCCCTGACAGATATATCCCCTCACACACACACAAAATAAGCAATCACAGGCTCGTGCACCCATCTTGGCTCTACCCGGCTTTGCAAACACTCGTCAATTAAACCTCAAACCCCCACCCCACCCCAGACAGGGAAGTATCCATGTCACTGTCTTATAGGACCTACTAAGGCCACAGATAGAACCCAGGAGTCCTGGCTCCCAGCACCCCCACCCCTCCCAGCTCTCACCACAAGGCCCCATTCCCCTCCCAGCCGCAGCCAGTGGGGCAAACTCGTCCTGCCCGCGTTAACCCCCCCGCCCTGCCGGGCCCCATTCAGCGCCGGGGCGTTCGCCACGGCACCACGCCGGACGGCATCTCTCGCTCTCTGCTAACGAGCTGCTCACTCAGAACCGGGCTCTGGGGCCGAGCGTCCCGGGGTGCAGGGGGGGCAAGGCCCAAGCCCCCCGCCCCCCCCAGGTGGCTGTGGAAAGTCCTGCTCCAGAGCCCAAGGGACTCATGTGCTTAACAGGAACCTCTGGCTTTTGGGGCGCAGGGGAGATTCGGAGCGGGGGAGGAGGCCAGTGCTTAGAGCTAAGCACATGCTGGATCGGGGCCGAAATGAACAGGACGCAAATTCCCTCCCTGCCCAGCTGTCTCAAGCCAGGCGTGTGAATGCACGCACACACACACACGTGTGTGCAGAATATTCGTACACGCACGCCCCAGTGCTCGTGATCTGGGGGCAATTCATGGGATCCGAAGTTACATTCTAATATTAATTCTATTACCCCGGGAAATCCATGATTAATAATTAGTACCGTCGAGTCAATTACAAGACACGGCCCATAGTGACACGCATCGATTGGACTTGCCGGGCTGCTACCGCGTGTTAATTAAAGCCGTTACCGAGGCGCTGATCGCGGTGGGCGTCGACTCTCGCTAAAGAACGAGCGGTCGTTAGAATACGTAAATCGCGCGTCCGCCTGGCGCGGCTCCCAGGATGGGGTGGGACGGGGGTGAGGGCTCAGGATCGACACCCTGTGACGGAATGGGACTGTTCTTAATATTTCTATGCCTCAGTTTCCCCGAGGCATGTGTTAAGTCTCTAGGTGGTGGGCTAAAGGTGTGTGATTGCAGCATCCTAGAGGGCCAGTGTGATGACAGAGAATGGCCGACACCCTGTCTCCTGGCAACTGATGATCTGGGCCCCTCCCCTGCAAAGGTGGGAGCTGAAGGTGTTGGAACAAAGGGATCAGGTGACCTCCTGGCCCGGGAAGGAGACAAAGGAGAGAGGAGGGGCTGGACAGTTTCAGTTTGGAGCTGGTGGGGAGGAGGGGAGAGGGCCAGACAGGGTCTGGCCTCCCTGCCCCCGTTGGGAGCTGTGGGGTGAAATGCAGGGAGCCCCAGGCTGGGGTCTAAGCTCCCTGCCCCCCGGAAGGGCCCGGCTGAGGGGTCCTAGTTGTACTGACAAGCTCTGGTTGGACTGTGTTCCTGGCATCTCTAATAAACCTTCTGTTCTGCTGGCTGGCTGAGACTCCCAATGACTCCCAGGAAGAGGGGAGCAGGGCCTGACTCCCCCACACTCCGTGACACACCCCTCTGCGGCGTCTCCCAAGCCCCAAACGTTTGCAGGCTCCTGCCTTTGGCCCAGGGTTTCCGGGCCCCGTCCTGGCAGCTCGCAGGCCCGAACCCACGCCGGCGTGCGTGTGCGCGAGGGCACTCCCAAGCGTGCATCCACCAATGCGTGCACGTGCCCTGACGCCTGCACACGCGTGTGCGCTCACCACCGGTGCACCCGCAGCCCTAGTGAGCACGCGCTCGTGAACACACAATCACATGCACGCACGCTCAAAGAGGGGAGACGCAGCAGAGACCCACCCTTCCCAGCCCTGGGCCGCCCGTGGGGCAGGCGCTCAGTCACACCCCTACTTTGCAAAGACCGTTGGGGCCAGGTGTCATTGTCCTTACGCAAAAGGCAAAGCTAGGTCCCAGATACCCCCCCGGAGCGAGCCAGCCCTTCTCCCGAGCTGCTCGGGATGCAAAGCCCACGGGGAGGGTGCGGCTGGAGACAACAGGCCCCTTTCTGCCCAGTTTGGCAGGGCCCGCAAACTCGGGGAAACCAGACTCCAGAGCCCCAGGGAGGGAGTCAGGAAAGAGACCCGTGTCCAGGAGCTCTCCCGAGAGCCGGCTTGAAAACACGCAGCTGTCTCCCGCCCGGTGTCCTCGCGGCGCCGGGAGCCCGGAGCAACAACCTCCAAATGGCCCAGGTGGATGGCGCCGTTACCGCGGAAGGGGGAGGCAGGGAGTGACAGGCTCGGGGAGCCAGTGCAGCTCCTTTTTGGAGCCGGCGGGGACGGGGACGCAGGAATGGCTGGACCCCGGGGTTGGCGTGACGACGGCAGGGAAAGTTGGAGCTGTGATCTGCTCCGTTGCGGCTGGGGACGGCAGGGAATCTAGGGCAGGGTGGGCCTGGGGGTCTGACCGGGCGAGGAGAAAGGCTGCGAGGCAGAGACGGGACGGCGGGGAGGCGGGATACCGGGCTAGATGGGCCCCACACCAGGCCGGATAGCCCTGTCCCGGGGGGGGGGGGGGGGGGTCTTCAGGGACGGAGGGGGAAATACACAGCCCGGCCCACAAGGCATCCTGGGCCACAGCCAAGAGAGCTCCCCCTGCGGCCCCCTGCCCGGGGAGGGGGGTCCCCCCCTAAAGCGGGGCTTTGCCAGGCCTGCCGGCTTATTTCCAGAGGTGCACGGCGGCCTCTAGTGGCCAGTGAGTGTATAGCTAGTCCGACCACAGACACCTGCCCCCCCCAGAGATGAAGGCAGTTGGCAGGTCTCTGCACAGCTGTGGACAGACTGGGAAAGTGCTGGGGAGGGGAAGGGGGGGTTCCTATCCCAGACACCCCTTCACCGTGTGCGGGAGTGGGGGGGGGCTGCTTTGAGTCTCTGCTCTGCCTGACAGAGTACAGGCCTTAGACCATGAATTAAATTATCCGCCCCCCTAGCAGGCATCACAGACTCATAGATTAGGGTTGGAAGGGACCTCAGGAGGTGTCTAGTCCAACCCCCTACTCAAAGCAGGACCAATCCCAACTAGATCATCCCAGCCAGGGCTTTGTCAAGCCAGGCCTTAAAAACCTCTAAGGAAGGAGACTCCACCACCTCCCTAGGTAACCCATTCCAGTGCTTCACCACCCTACTAGTGAAAGTGTTTCCTAATATCCAACCTAAACCTCCCCCTCTGCAACTTGAGACCATTACTCCTTGTTCTGTCATCTGCCACCACTGAGACCAGCCGAGCTCCATCCTCTGTGGAACCCCCCTTCAGGTAGTTGAAGGCTGCTATCAAATCCCCCCTCATTCTTCTCTTCCGCAGACTAAACAAGCCCAGTTCCCTCAGCCTCTCCGCGTAAGTCATGTGCTCCAGCCCCCTAATCATTTTCATTGCCCTCCGCTGGACTCTCTCCAATTTCTCCACATCGCTTCTGTAGTGGTGGGACCCAAAACTGGACGCAATACTCCAGATGTGGCCTCCCCAGTACTGAATAGAGGGGGCTAATCACTTCCCTCGATCTACTGGCAATGCTCCTACTAATACAGCCCAAAATGCCGTTCGCCTTCTTGGCAACGAGGGCACACTGCTGACTCATATCCAGCTTCTCGTTCACTGGAATCCCCAGGTCCTTTTCTGCAGAACGGCCGCTTAGCCAGTTGGTCCCCAGCCTGTAGCAGTGCATGAGATTCTTCCGTCCTAAGTGCGGGACTCTGCACTTGTCCTTGTTGAACCTCATCAGATTTCTTTTGGCCCAATCCTCCGATTTGTCTGGGTCCCTCTGGACCCTATCCCTGCCCTCCAGCATATCTAGTTCTCCCCCCAGCTTAGTGTCATCCACGAACTTGCTGAGGGTGCAATCCATCCCATCATCCAGATCATTAATAAAGATGTTGAACAAAATCAGCCCCAGGACTGACCCCTGGGGCACTCCACTTCATACCGGCTGCCAACTAGACATGGAGCCGTTGATCACTCCCCGTGGAGCCCGACGATCTAGCCAGCTCTCTCTCCACCTTATAGTCCATTCATCCAGCCCATATGTCTTTAACTTGCTGGCAAGAATATTGTGGGAGACTGTGTCAAAAGTTTTGCTAAAATCAAGATATATCACGTCCACCACTTTCCCCATATCCACAGAGCCAGTTATCTCATCACAGAAGGCAGTCAGGTTGGTCAGGCATGACTTGCCCTTGGTGAATCCACGCTGACTGTTCCTGATCACCTTCCTCTCCTCCAAGTGCTTCAGAATGGATTCCTTGGGGACCTGCTCCATGATTTTTCCGGGGACTGAGGTGAGGCTGACCGGTCTGTAGTTCCCCGGATCTTCCTTCTTCCCTTTTTTAAAGATGGGCACTATATTGGCCTTTTCCCAATCCTTCCATCCACCCATCCGTCCGCCCCACCGTCTACGGGCCCGGGAGCAGTCACAGGCCCGGCCGATGGCCAGAGGGACACCATATAGACCGGGCACATCTCGATTTAGTAAGACACAGGCCCCGGGGGCAAAGGGGGGAGATGCGGTCTCGATTAAATCACTCTCCGGTGGGTGCACGGTGGGTCGACAGACTGAATCCGAGAGACATTATCAATGGTTCGCTGTCTAAGTGGGAGGGTGTATCGACGGGTCTGGTCCTAGTCAATATTTAATGACTTGGATAACGAGGTGGGCAGGGCGCATATAGAACGGGCAGAGGACCCCACGCAGGGAGGGCTTGCAAGCGCTTGGGAGGGTTGGGATTGTCTGCCCTAAACTGTGCGCTCGTGAGGAGCTGCAGCACGCCAGCCGGGGGGGAGCTGCATCTCAGCGCTGGATGAAGGGCCCCTATATACACAGCCGCTGCGCCCCACCCCAGAGGTGGCTGCATCTCAGTAATGTATAAAGATGGTGGATCCAGGTATGATCAGTGTGATAACCCACCCTGTCCCCTACTGGTGTCATGAAAGTTGGGGATTTTCTTAGTGCTTTGCATGAAGACGGTGCGTGCCTCAGTTTCCCCGGGGGGCTGCATGTTTAACGAGGTGGCGGGAGAGGGTCTGCTGGTGCAGAGGACCAGGTGCGACCTCACCTAGCAGCCAGGATGGGGGACCCTAGCGGCCGGTGACCGAGAGGCCCAGCCCGGAAGTCAGCCGGGTCTGGCCAGTGGGAGGATGCAGCTGTGAGTCCGCGACAACGGGCCACCCCATTCCCGGTGGCTACAACCAGGCCCCTGCCCCAGGCTCTAATTAGCCGCATTTCACAGCTGGGGAAACTGAGACCAGCCCCCGGCCCCTTTCAAGAGGTGAGAGCCGGCGAGAAAGAAACCCGAACTTGTCAACGAACAATTCCTCGTCTCCACAAAGTACCCGGGAGAGCAGGGAGGCCGGCTCGCCCTTCAGCTGACCTTCAGCTGCCTTGCCAATTAGGCATTTTCCAGAGGTGCTTATTGCTAAACAATGAACTCCTCATCAGCCCGGCGCCGGGGACCCGGTACTGACAGCAGAGCATTATTTTTCCCCAGCAATTACAGCCATGCAAAGAAATCTCAGCCTTCCCCGCCTGTTAATTACTTATTTTGACAGTCTTTATATGTCATGCAACAAAAGGCGAGAGGGGGGAAAAAAAAATAAAAAAATAAAATAGAAGCCCGTGTGAAGCCCCTTGCAGGAAAAGTTTCTGAATTTCTTGGCGGCTCGGCCTTTGATTTCGTTCCTCCCCAGTCATCGCCTCCGATCCAGGCCGTCATTGCCAAAGACCTGAGGGGGTGGGGGGGGGGGGGTGTTGCGTATAGCGCCTCCTAGCTTTCGGTCGAGGAACGGGACCCATTGGGCATCACCGCATTGGGGTCCTGACGGCAGGACGGGCCGTGCTGCGGGAGGGGGGACCTGGGGACGTCACTAGGAAATGAAACTCCGTTCACAGCGATTTTGATTCAACTGCCAAGAGACCTATCGGATCTGAGGCAGATTTGAACTGGTGACGTCAGAGGAGATTCAGGGGTGGCGTATATTAGGTGTATTACAATAGCACCACACCCCCTCCTCCTAGCAGGCAGAGAGGAAGCGGGGGGAGGGATAGCTCAGTGGTTTGAGCATTGGCCTGCTAAACCCAGGGTTGTGAGTTCAATCCTTGACGGGGCCATTTGGGGATCTGGGGCAAAAATTGGGGATTGGTCCTGCTTTGAGCAGGGGGTTGGACTAGATGACCTACTAAGGTCCCTTCCAACCCTGAGATTCTATGATAGGAAGGGCAGCCTAGTGGTTAGCGTGCCAGCCTCAGACTTAGGAGACCTGGATTCAAAGCCCTGCTCTGCCACAGGCTGCTTGTTTGCCCTCTGGCAAGTCACTTAACCTCTCCCCTCCCTACCATGAGAGGATCGATATATTAGAAGTTATGGGGCACTGCATGGGCAGAGGGCAGCACTGGGCGTCTGTCCCTGCCTTGTGGAGCAGGCACCAGCCAGGCCGGCGCTTGGTTAAGTTTTTAAGCTGCCCCAGTCAGTACTCAGGGTGCTCAGGGCACCCTGCTTCCCCCTGCCCGGCCTTCATCCCCAAGACAGGCTCAAAATCCAACCCACGCCTCCTCCTTTGGGACTGCTCAGCCCACACCCTGGGTCCTCTGTGCCCAGGAAGCCCCTCCCAGCCAGTTCAGGCTGTCCCAGCGTGGGCGGTACCGGGACTTATCGTCCAGCCGGTGCCTGCTCCCGGGGTCCCCCGGCCCACTCAGCCACGTGGTCGGTGCCTCCAAGCAGGCCGCGTGTCTGATCTTCCAGCAGCTCCCAGCCTGACGTCACTGCCCGGCTCCCCAGCTCCCTGCCCGGGCCAAGCCTGTGGAGATCCCGCCGCACTGGGGCTTCGCTGCACCGGGGGTCGCGCCGGGTCCCCGTTAAGGAGAAGCAAAGCCCAGCAGGTGCTGCTGCCCTCGGCCCCCCCGCCCCCGTGACCCTCCCCTTCCCGGTGACTAAGGTGGGAACGAGCGGCTGCAAAATCAATTCCCATCCCAGCCAGGACACGGCGGGAACGTGGCCAATCAGCGCTGCAGCTCCGGAACCAGATCATGGCATTTTTCTTGCTGAACTTCATAAGAGGAAATCAATGGCAGATCGTGTGCTCCCGGCTCATCCCTCTCTCCGGGGAGCCAGTCCAGCCTCTCGCCTCTGGGGGGAGCCAGGATGCCCCCCAAGGCCCAGATCTCCCCGCTTATTTCAGTTCCCTAGGCCCACAGCTCCAGGCACCAAGACACCTCCGCTACCTTGTGATCACATCCCTAAAACCCGTCCTTGTCTCCTCACCCTGCGCTGGGCTCCCTCGCCACTTTCACAAAGCCCTTCCTGTTGTGTAGCAGGCTGGGTTGTGTCACGCGGGCTGGGTTGCCTTGCGTTGAATTCCTCCGTGTTGCGCTGCGTGACGTTGCGTTGCAGGTTGTGTTACTTCACTCGGCCTTTCATTCTGCCAGGCCATGCAGCGTCCCGGCGCTTTGCGTGGCAGAGAACCGGGTGGTTTTGTGAATCACTGTGTGTTGAATTGTGTGCTGAGCTGCTGAGGCGCATTACACGGCGTTGCGATGCAGCTAAATTGTGCTGCTGCATTGCATTGTGTTACGGTGTCACCGTGTTGTATAGATTTGTGTTGCCCTGGCTACGCGTCATGTTGCATTGTTCGGTGGTGAATGCTATTGCGTTTCATTGAACTGCACAATAGGGTGTTGTGTTATAACATGACGGCTGCTTTGTCCTGGTGCATTGTTGTGATGTTGCATGACAGTGTGCTGCATTACATTACATACAACACAATGAAATCAAAGTGTGCTGTTACACTATTTTGTGCTACATTATACTATGTTGCTTTGCATTCTATTGCCTGGGTGTCGGTGTCGCTTTGCGTTGTAGGCGGCCCCGCGACGTGACTCCGCATTGCGTTACATTGTGTTGCACTGCCTCGCCTTTCGGGGCTGTGCGGTGCCGCCGCGCCCGTGGCGCGGCTGGGTTTACAAAGCGCGGGTGCAGATGGCAGGTTGTGTTGCACTGTGGCCCACGGCGTGGCATTGTTGTGCGACCCTGTGTCACACCCCAGCTGGTTGTGCGGCGCGCGCACAGCTCTGTCGGTGTGAGGAACAGGCAGGGGAGGGACAAAAGAAATTTAAATAAGCCAAGGACTTTCCTAAGTCAGCCGTGTTTTCTACGCACTCTCGGCAACGCCGGTCCCGTTCCTTCCGATTCGTTCAAGTGACTGGCAATAATTAGGGGCCAATTAGCCTGTTAAATGCAGATTCCTTTTTGTCACTACCTGGGGCTGTCCCACCCCAGCTGAGAATTCATGCCAATTAATTGGTATCTTAAAGGGCCAGCAGCCGCAGCCGGGGGTTTTTCCTGCACACGTACAAACAGCGCACGGTGTTTGCGGATTTCGGGGTTTGCAGCCCCGCCCCGCCGTGTGCAGTCCCGGTTCTGTCGCCACCGGAACGGATGGATTTTCCTCGGGAAACTTGAAACGCACGCAGCTGCTGGTACCGGTTTGTTCCCGTCCTCTCTCGGCCCCAGCCCCCGCTTTGCAGCCTGCGTAAACAGCCCCCGGAGGATCCTCCTCACAGAGGGGCTTCGCTGGCTGGTGCGGGGTGTGGTACAGGCTCTGCACCCCACTTCTGGCGCCTAGAGTGGGGAAGGGATCGGGGTGCAGCTAGACCACAATGCACCAGGTGGGTATTCTCTGCGTCTAGAGTGTAAGCTAGAGCAGCCCGAGGGTTGCTCTACCTTGCACCAGAGGCCAGGTCAGGCTGAGACAGGCTCCAGCTTCTCTGTTTTAACTAGAGCAGATCTCGAAGACCAGCCCTGGATATGTCAGTCCAACGGCCAGTCTCCCTCAGCGTTAAGATTTTGCACTTTATTTCCAGCCTGGATTTCTCTCACTTCAACTCCCAGCCCTCGGCTCGCGTTATACCTTTGTCTGCTGGATTGAAGAGCCCATTATCCAATTTTCTCTTCCCCACGTCACCTCTTCACCTTCCCTTTGATAAGCTAAGCCGGCAGCCTGCAGGAGCTCAATCACGCCGAGGCAGGCTCTCCTGTCCTTTAATCATTCTCGTGGCTCTTCTCTGAACCCTCTCCAATTACCAGCCTCCTCCTTGAACCGGGGCCAGGAGTCCAGCGGCGGTCGCACCAGCGACAAATGCAGCGCGAATAAACCACCCCCCCCCCCAACGGCAAAACCATTCGAGACCGTCCAGGACCAATGCGGCTTCTGTTGTCTTGTTTCAATCCCACCGCGACGGCGCAGGGGGCGGTTTATTAAAACCCCACCGACACCATGGCAGACAATTCAGAGAGCGGCCGCCCGTGACGCTTTTAAAAGGTAAACACGTCCGTCCCGTCCCAGCAGCCTGGTGGAGCCGGGAGGCCGGGAGCGGGCGTTCAAACCGCCGGACTAAACCGGGAAACGCACAGAAACAGAGCGGAGGTTTTACATTTATTTTAAATTAAGCTCCATTCCTAAACCCAGGCCCAGAAGAGCGAGACTTCCCTCCGACAAACCAAACCAACCACCACCTGTCTGAGCAGCGTTCATGAGTCCTGCCAGGCAGGTACGGAGCCTTATCTGACAGGGACAGATGGGGAAACTGAGGCAGGGAACGACGAAGGGACTTGGCCAAAGCAAATCCCTGGGAACGGGACCCCAGGAGTCTGGGCTCCAAAGGTTCCTCGTCACGATGAGATCATCCATCCGTCCCTCTGTTTGGCTACTCAGCTGTGCAGCGCCTGGCGCAGCCGGGCCCTGGGCTGCCGGGGTGTCCCCGGGATGTGAATAACTGTTGCTGCACACGGCAGCTGCCTCCCACCTTGTTTTGCAAGGTCCTCCAGCCGCTTTGTGCCACCTTAGCGAGGGGGGGCCGGGGGAGGGCGAGCGAGCGATGCCCGGCCCCTCCCAGCGTCTCGCAGCTGTTCCCGAAATGCCACCGGCTGCAGCTGCAGCGCGCCCCGGCGAAGCGTCAATAGCCGGAGCAGCATCTTCCCCGCTGGGCTGCCACCGAAAACCCACATAATTACCGGCAGCTCCCGGAGCCAGGGACAGCCGCGCGGGCCTAATTGAGTGTTTACGGGCTGTACGCAGGCAAGGGGGAAATAACCGCCCCCCCCCCCCCTCACAAAGCGCCGCGCGGCAGCCGCCTAATTGCAGATTTGACATTTACCGGGGGGGGGGGGGAGGGGGCGGGGAGAACCTGCAGGATCCGGCCACACGGAGCTGGATCAGGCCCCTGGGGGCGGGGGGGCTGGTTTGTTGTTCTCAGTGTCTTTAGATGAGGGATTTGGGGGCTGGTTCAGTTACCAAGAGGGGCAGGGGGTGTTAGAAGAGACGGGGGCAGGCGTTTCTCTGGAATATCCGGCCCCCCACCCGTATGGGTCAGAGCCACCGGTCCGTCCAATCCCGTATCCCGCCCCCCCGCACAGCTCAGACCCACCGGTCCATCCAATCCCGTCCGGGTCAGACCCCCTGTCACTGTGTGTGTGGGTGTGTGTGTGGGGGTGGGGGGTTTATTGTTATTTGGGATTTGATTCCCTCTATTATGTGGTTTCTCTCAATCCCGGGACAGGCCTGGAGGGAGGTGGGGGCATTAGGGAGGTGGCAGTTTGGGCCTGGGCGGGGTACGGGGGTTACCACGGAGCACCAGTGTATGGGGGTGGGTCACGGAGCTTTGGGGGCTCGGGCACACCAAGGGGTGACCAGGGCATCCGTGGGGCCTGGGTGCCGACCCCCCAGGCTCCCGGGCGGCTAAGCCTGGCTTCCACGCCCAGTTCTCTGGGGCTTGGGGCAACACACGTGACCCTCCCTGTGCCTCGGTTTCCCCACCCACCCATTCAGCGTGTCCCCGCGGCAGGAGAAGCAGCAGCGCCAGCCCGAGATCCGTTTTCTGTCCCTTTCCGGGAGGGGGGCGCCAGCTGTCCCCCCCCACCCCGTCCCATGGCCGAGGGCACCTCAGCCCCTTCTCACCCCCAGCCGCCTCTCCCAGCCCCACACCGGGCAGTGGTACCCGCCCCACCACGCTGCCAGTCCCGCAGCTCGGGAACGAGGGGGGATGAAAGGAGCCGGCGCCGGTGCCCAGAGATCAGAGACGCGCCAGAGATCAAGGGAGAAGCAGCCTCCGAGCCAGCGGGGGGAGGGGGGGAGGGGAGGGGAGGGGGGGTGTGAAGGGCAGAGAAGCCTTGGCAGTTAGTGCAAGGAGGGTGGGGGGTGAGTGGAGGGGCAGGGCTGAGCTAGCGGGGGGGGGGCTGCAGGTCAGGAGTGAGGGGCACCAGAAGAGTGGGTGGGGGGAGCCCAGGGCTGGACTAGAAGGGGGCTGCGGGTCAGGAGTGAGGGGCACTGGCAGAGCATAGGGGGAGCCCAGGGCTGGGCTAGCAGGGGCTGCGGGACAGGAGTGAGGGGCACCGGGGGGGGGGGGCAGGGCTGCGCTAGCAGGGGGCTGCAGGTCGGGAGTGAGGGGGCACCGGGGGAGCTGGGTGGGGCAGGGCTGCGCTAGCAGGGGGCTGCAGGTCGGGAGTGAGGGGCGCCGGCGGAGCTGGGGGTCCCTGTGAAAAAGGCCCATGGAGCGCTACCCTCGGCTGGCCGGTGCCACCACCTGCCCCGGCGAAAGCAGAGCTCAGACCCCCGCCCCCCCGGAACACGGACTTACCTGGTCTGGCGTCAGGCCCTTCTGCTGCCTCAGTTTCCCTCCAATGGCTCTGCCGCTCCCGTCCCGTCCCAGGGGCCTGCCGCTCCCCTGGGCCTCCCAGCAGCCTGGCTCCTGGTCACATGACCCCGGCCTGGCCCTCCCTGCACCTGGGGGGGCGGGGTTACACCTGGCTCAGGTGCTGCTGAGCGCCCCGCCCCTTAAAGGGCCAGCCGCTGCCGCGCGCAGCTACACAACACAACACAACACACCCTCCTTCGAGGCCCTGAACAGACACACGGCTACACACCCAGCCACATGCACACAAACACACACCCACACCTTCCTGCAGGGACCTCGCTACACAAACACACCCGCCTATAGACACCCCCCTAATATCCCCCCACAGCCTTGTACACCCCCAAACATTGCCCCCTGACACTCCCCCCCCGGCGCACACAGAGGGCCTGGCACTCAGACCCCCCCCCCCCCCCCACACACACACACACACTCGCTGGGCTGACAGTTCTCACCCCCCCGCCCGGCTCCGTCTCCCACCGGCCGAGGGAACCCAGAAGCGAGTCCCCGGAGCGAGGGGATGGGAAGCCGGCGGAGGCCTCCGAAGGGGGCGCGACCCCGGGCCTAGCCACCCCTCACCCCGAGAAAGGGGGCGGAGACGACGCGGCCCCCGGGGCCCTGTGGAGCCCCGGCCCGGAGCCGGGGGGGCCAGCAGCGTCCCGGCCGAGGAGCCGAAACCAAGACGCTGGGTCCCCCCCATAAGCCGGGGGCTCTGTGCCGGGCGGGGGGGGGGGGCAGACCAGAGAGCCGCCCTGGGCCCGTCTGGGAAATCCCGAGGCCTTGGGAGTGAACCAGGCCAGGGAGGCCAAAGTGGGGAAACTGAGGCACGGGGGGAGGGGGGGGGCAGCGTGTTTGGCCGAGCCGGGAATAGAACCCAGGCGTCCGAGCCACGCGCCCGCCTTCCCCCGCCAGACAGGCCGACCCGCGCTGCCCCCGGCCTCGGGCCCGAGCAGAACCACTAATGGGCGGGGCCCAGGACGGCGCGGTTTGTATTTCCCCCTATGCAAATCAGCGCTAATTAGCATGGATTTAGTTCACAGCCCATGGGCGGCGGTGACAATCACAGGCCCGCGGTCGCCCCTGGAGGGGGCCTGGGTTAATCCGGCGATAATGAGTCTGGGGGAAGGGCCCCCCCCGGCGCCCGCGTGATCGCACAGGAGGGGGGGATGCGGAACGGGGGGGGGGATGCTGGGCAGAGGGCAGGCAGGGAATGCCACACCCCCAGGGCCCGGTGCCCCTCACTCCCGCCCCGCAGCCCCCTGCTAGCCCAGCCCTGGGGCCCCCACCACCCCCAGCTCTGCCGGTGCCCCTCACTCCCGCCCCGCAGCCCCCTGCTAGCCCAGCCCTGGGGCCCCCACACCCCCAGCTCTGCCGGTGCCCCTCACTCCCGACCCGCAGCCCCTGCTAGCCCAGCCCTGGGGCCCCCACACCCCCAGCTCTGCCGGTGCCCCTCACTCCCGCCCCGCAGCCCCCTGCTAGCCCAGCCCTGGGGCCCCCACACCCCCAGCTCTGCCGGTGCCCCTCACTCCCGACCCGCAGCCCCTGCTAGCCCAGCCCTGGGGCCCCCACACCCCCAGCTCTGCCGGTGCCCCTCACTCCCGCCCCGCAGCCCCCTGCTAGCCAGCCCTGGGCCCCCACACACCCCCAGCTCTGCCGGTGCCCCTCACTCCCGACCCGCAGCCCCCTGCTAGCCCAGCCCCTGGGGCCCCCACACCCCCAGCTCTGCCGGTGCCCCTCACTCCCGACCCGCAGCCCCCTGTTATCCCAGCCCTGGGGCCCCCCACACCCCCAGCTCTGCCGGCCGGTGCCCCTCACTCCCGACCCGCAGCCCCCTGCTAGCCCAGCCCTGGACTCCCCCCAGCTCCCCCGGTGCCCCTCACTCCCGGCCCGGAGAAGCGGGGGGTGCCTGGCATGTGGGGACACTACAGATTCCGTCTCTGCTGGAGCTGTCTCCGGCCCCACGGTGCACCGGGGCCCGCCGGGCCGGCTCCTACCGGCACTCAGCCCCTCGTGAATATCCGGTGGCCCCCGCCGCAGCCGGCTGAGCAGAGCCCGGGAGGACGAGCGCGACCACCCACAGGGAGCCCCCAGACCCCACGTGTGGGCTCTGGGGGGGGGGGTGTCGCCTCTCGCCGGCCTCCCGGGTAGGGTGACCAGATGTCCCGATTTTATAGGGACAGTCCCGATTTTTGGGTCTTTTTCTTATATAGGCTCCTATTACCCCCCCACCCCCGTCCGATTTTTCACACTTGCGGTCTGGTCACCCTACTCCGGGCGGGGGGGGGGGGGTCGCCTCTCGCCGGCCGGGGGGTCTAGTGGTTAGAGCGGGGGGCTGGGAGCCAGGACTCCTGGGTTCCATCCCCAGCTGTGGGAGGGGAGTGGGGTCTAGTGGCTAGAGGGGGCGCTGGGAGCCAGGACTCCTGGGTTCTACCCCCTGGGGCTGGAGTGCCCAGTTTGTGGCTTATCCGCCCGACAGTTTGGGGTGGCGGGACGGGGCTGGAGGATCTCCCAGAACCCCGGGGCAGCCCCGCTACCTCTGACCCCACCCCAAATCTCGGGAGATCTGGGGGGCAGGGCAGACGGGAGCTAATCGCGGGCTGGACGCGGGGAAGGGAGCCCGGAGACACCGGCCCTGCAGGGACCCTGGCTGGGCCTGGCGCTGGCCCCCCCGCCCCCCGCCGCTGCGCTGACGATGGCGGTTTTAAAAACACCCACAAATCCTCACCGTGCCGGGGTGTCAACGCGGCGTCTGCACAAGTGAGAGACGGAGCAGATGCCGGCGAGTTTCCCACAATGCAGCTCTGCCCGTGCCCCTCACTCCCGACTTGCAGCCCCCTGCTAGCCCAGCCCTGGGCTCCCACCCAGCTCTGCCGGTGCCCCTCACTCCCGACCCGCAGCCCCCTGTTATCCCAGCCCTGGGCTCCCCCCCCCAGCTCTGCTGGTGCCCCTCACTCCCAACCCGCAGCCCCCTGCTAGCCCAGCCCCGGATTTCTCAGGCCACAGAAATCTTCATGGAAACCAGGGTGTCTGGAAGATCGGAACTCCGGACTCCTGGGTTCTATCCCCAGCTTGGGGAGGGGGAGGGTCTAGTGGTTAGAGCACAGATGGACTGGGAGAGCCAGGACTCCTGGGTTCTATTCCTCCACTCTGCCAGCGACGGCTTGCTGGGAATGCTAACGTCACCCCGCGTGCCTCAGTTTACCCCGTTGTAACATGACACCAATGCTGAGCTCTCTCACACCCCTGGCGTGTGGCATCCCGGGCGCCCCCAGGGGTTTATCCCCCCACCTTGGCTCCCCACGGAAAGAGACGGATCTTTGCCAGAGCTGAGTCCCGAGGCACCAGGCTCGGTAGCCAGGCGGGGGGGGGAATGGGTGTGTGTTGGGGGGATGTGTGTGTGTTGGGGGGGGATGTGTGTGTTGGTGGGGGATGTGTGTGTGTTGGGGGGGGATGTGTGTGTTGGGGGGGGGATGTGTGTGTGTTGGGGGGGATGTGTGTGTGTGTTGGGGGGATGTGTGTGTGTGGGGGGGGGGGTGTGTGTTGGGGGGGGATGTGTGTGTGTTGGGGGGGGTGTACATTTCCTTCCCTGCCATCTGCCTTATGCTAAAGCCGCTCTTGTCAATTTCCACACGCACTGCAGCCCAGCAGATCCCTCAGGCCTCGGTTTCTTTCCATTCCTAGCCCCCCACAACACCCCCCACAACACCCCCCTGCAACCTGACCCCCCTCAACACCCCCCTGCAACCTGACCCCCCTCAACACCCCCCTGAGACCTGACCCCCCACAACACCCCCACAACACCCCCCTGCAACCTGCCCCCTCAACACCCCCCTGCAACCTGACCCCCTCAACACCCCCCTGCAACCTGCCCCCCCCAACACCCCCCACAGCCCTGCCCCCCCAACACCCCCCACAGCCTGCCCCCCAACACTCCCACAGCCTGCCCCCTCAACATCCCCCACAGCTGCCCCCCAACACCCCCCACAGCCTGCCCCCCACAACACCCCCCCACAACCTGACCCCCCTCAACACCCCCCACAACTGCCCCCCCAACACCCCCCACAGCCTGCCCCCTCAACACCCCCCCACAGCCTGCCCCAACAACACCCCCCTACAACCTGACCCCCCTCAACCCCCCACAGCCTGCCCCCACTCAACACCCCCCCACAACCTGCCCCCCCAACAGCCCCCGACAACCTGCCCCCTCCCCAAACTCTGGCCTGGTTGGGAGGAAACGCCAGCCACCCCCTGGAAAGGTCCCGGTGACGTGATTGGACCCGACAGGGCAGTAATAGATGCGCATGATGAGGCAGTCGGTGCCCCCCCCCTTCCCCCGCCCCCCACATCACAACAAAAATAACCCGCCGGCTCCGGCGCCCGCCTCGGATTGTTCTCGCGCCTCGGCCCCTCTGGACAGAAACAATTACATCGGATTGCAACCCCCCTGCGACCCCCCCACTCACTCCCTGCGCCCCCCCCCATTGTCCCCCCCACTCCCCCGCCCCGCCAGCGCCCAGCTCCGGCCCGAGGGGAACTGAGGCCCCGATTTGCTTCTGATGAAGGATTCGGAGGCCAAGTTTGCAAGCGCTGGAGGGGGCTGGAGGGGGTCTAGTGGTCAGAGCAGAGGTCGGGGAAGGGGGGTCAGGACTCCTGGGTTCTCTGGCCCAGCTTGGGGAGGGGGGGTCTAGTGGTCAGAGCAGAGGTCAGGGAAAGGGGGGTCAGGACTCCTGGGTTCTCTGGCCCAGCTTGGGGAGGGGGGGTCTAGTGGTCAGAGCAGAGGTCAGGGAAAGGGGGGTCAGGACTCCTGGGTTCTCTGGCCCAGCTTGAGGAGGGGGGGGTCTAGTGGTCAGAGTGGAGGTCAGGGGAAGGGGGGTCAGGACTCCTGGGTTCTCTGACCCAGCTTGGGGAGGGGGTCTAGTGGTCAGAGCAGAGGTCAGAGGAAGGGGGGTCAGGACTCCTGGGTTCTCTGGCCCAGCTTGGGGAGGGGGGGTCTAGTGGTCAGAGCAGAGGTCAGGGAAAGGGGGGTCAGGACTCCTGGGTTCTCTGGCTGTGACGGAGTAGAGAGTGAGGTGGATTCAACCTGGGAGGTTTGTGGGGGAGGTTCCCTGGGACCTGCGGCATTGCATTAGGAAAGGGAGACTTTACCTGGGGCTGGAACAGGAGCCAGGACGGGGGTTGGGAGGTGACACCTTTGGCTGGGAGACCGGACAAAAGGCGAGAGGAGGAGCCCCGGGGGAGGGGAAGAGCCTCCTGGAGTTTTTGTCTGTGTGGTTTCAGTTTGGAGCTGGCTTGGGAAGAGGAGGGAGGGGGGCAGACAGGGTCTGGCCTCCCTGCCCCGTTTGGAGCTGTGGGGCGAAATGCAGGGAGCCCCAGGCTGGGGTCTAAGCTCCCTGCCCCCGGAAGGCCCGACTGAGGGGTCCTGGATGTACTGACAAGCTCTGGTTGGACTGTGTTCCTGGCATCTCTAATAAACCTTCTGTTCTACTGGCTGGCTGAGACTCCCAGTGAAATCCGGGGAAGAGGGGTGCAGGGCCGGACTCCCCTATACTCCATGACACTGG
>JBAIAC010000445.1:0-86671 GCA_037349315.1 Chelydra serpentina
AGAAGGGGAGGGGCCATCTGTCACCTGCGAGAGTGGCAGGGGAAGGGGAGGGGCCATCTGTCACCTGCAGGATGTGGCAGGGGGAAGGGAGGGGCCATCTGTCACCTGCTGGAGTGGGAGGGGAAGAGGGAGGGGCCATCTGTCACCTGCAGGAGTGGGAGGGAGAAGGGGAGGGGCCATCTGTCACCTGCGAGAGTGGCAGGGGAAGGGGAGGGCCATCTGTCACCTGCAGGGGGGCAGGGGAAGGGGAGGGGCCATCTGTCACCTGCAGGAGTGGGAGGGGAAGGGGAGGGGCCATCTGTCACCTGCAGGAGTGGCAGGAGGAAGGGGAGGGGCCATCTGTCACCTGCGGGAGTGGGAGGGAGAAGGGGAGGGGCCATCTGTCACCTGCAGGATTGGGAGGGAGAAGGGGAGGGGCCATCTGTCACCTGCGAGAGTGGCAGGGGGAAGGGGAGGGGCCATCTGTCACCTGCAGGAGTGGCAGGGGGAAGGGGAGGGGCCATCTGTCACCTGCAGGAGTGGGAGGGGAAGGGGAGGGGCCATCTGTCACCTGCAGGAGTGGCAGGAGGAAGGGGAGGGGCCATCTGTCACCTGCAGGAGTGGGAGGGAGAAGGGGAGGGGCCATCTGTCACCTGCGAGAGTGGAAGGGAGAAGGGGAGGGGCCATCTGTCACCTGCGAGAGTGGCAGGGGGAAGGGGAGGGGCCATCTGTCACCTGGAGGAGTGGCAGGGGGAAGGGGAGGGGCCATCTGTCACCTGCAGGAGTGGGAAGGGGGAAGGGGAGGGGCCATCTGTCACCTGCAGGAGTGGGAGGGGAAAGAGGAGGGGCCATCTGTCACCTGCGAGAGTGGCAGGGGGAAGGGAGGGGCCATCTGTCACCTGCAGGAGTGGCAGGGGGAAGGGGAGGGGCCATCTGTCACCTGCAGGAGTGGGAGGGAGAAGGGGAGGGGCCATCTGTCACCTGCAGGAGTGGGAGGGGGGAAGGGGAGGGGCCATCTGTCACCTGCAGGAGTGGGAGGGGGAAGGGGAGGGGCCATCTGTCACCTGCAGGAGTGGGAGGGGGTAGGGGAGGGGCCATCTGTCAGCTGCAGGAGTGGGAGGGAGAAGGGGAGGGGCCATCTGTCACCTGCGTGAGTGGCAGGGGGAAGGGGAGGGGCCATCTGTCACCTGCAGGAGTGGCAGGGGGAAGGGGAGGGGCCATCTGTCACCTGCAGGAGTGGGAGGGAGAAGGGGAGGGGCCATCTGTCACCTGCGAGAGTGGCAGGGGGAAGGGGAGGGGCCATCTGTCACCTGCAGGAGTGGGAGGAAGAAGGGGAGGGGGCTGCGGGACGCGGCGTGGGCCGAGGGAGGTGCTGGCTGCCGCGTCCCGCAGCCCGCTTGGCCTGGAGCCGTGCACCGCAGACAGTAGGAACTAAACAAACCGTCCCGGCGTGCCAGGGGATTACCCCGGCGGGCCGCAGGCAAAGGGTTGCTGAGCCCTGGTTTATTGAGTGGCACAGGCCAGCGCCGGCTCCCTGCGGATCCTGGATCCCAGCGACCCCACAGCGCCCCGTATCCAACGTCCCCCGAACATCCCAGGGGGAGAAGAATCCCACCCCTCACCCAGGGCCCCGATCTCCCAGCGCACCGATCCAGTCCTGCCCTCGGGGCCCTGAGTCCTAGAGCCGGGCACGGATCCACCCCAAGGTCCATGTCCCCAGGAGAGGGGCCGATCCCCACGCCTGGGCCGGTGCCGCCCTCAGGCCCTGGACTCCCCTGGTCCAACGCCCTGGTAGCCCCTGGAAGAAGGGAGCAGAGGGGCCGGGTTAGGGGGTGTAACGGCCCCACCCCCCAGGGAGGGAGAGGACTCACCTGCGTCTGCTCCGCCACAGCCCCACGGCCACGGCGGCTACGGCCAGAACCCCCAGGGTGACGCCCACAGCCAGGCCGGGGCCCCAGCGCCTGCTCTGCTCTGTAATACAGGGGGGGCCATGATGGAAATGGGGACAGGAGTATGGGCCCTGTTCCCTCTGCCTCCCCCGCAGTCCCCTCTGCTCCCCTGACCCACTGCACTCAGCCCCCCACCCTGTTCCCTCTGCCTCCCCCGCAGTCCCCTCTGCTCCCCTCACCCCACTGCCCTCAGCCCCCCACCCTGTTCCCTCTGCCTCCCCCGCAGTCCCCTCTGCTCCCCTGACCCACTGCACTCAGCCCCCCACCCTGTTCCCTCTGCCTCCCCCGCAGTCCCCTCTGCCCCCCTCACCCCAATGCCCTCAGCCCCCCACCCTGTTCCCTCTGCCTCCCCCGCAGTCCCCTCTGCTCCCCTCACCGCACTGCGCTCAGCCCCCCACCCTGTTCCCTCTGCCTCCCCCGCAGTCCCCTCTGCTCCCCTCACCCCACTGCCCTCAGCCCCCCACCCTGTTCCCTCTGCCTCCCCCGGCAGTCCCCTCTGCTCCCCTGACCCACTGCACTCAGCCCCCCACCCTGTTCCCTCTGCCCTCCCCCGCAGTCCCCTCTGCCCCCCTCACCCCAATGCCCTCAGCCCCCCACCCTGTTCCCTCTGCCTCCCCCGCAGTCCCCTCTGCTCCCCTCACCGCACTGCGCTCAGCCCCCCACCCTGTTCCCTCTGCCTCCCCCGCAGTCCCCTCTGCTCCCCTCACCCCAATGCCCTCAGCCCCCCACCCTGTTCCCTCTGCCTCCCCCGCAGTCCCCTCTGCTCCCCTCACCCCAATGCCCTCAGCCCCCCACCCTGTTCCCTCTGCCTCCCCGCAGTCCCCTCTGCTCCCCTCACCCCACTGCACTCAGCCCCCCAACCTGTTCCCTCTGCCTCCCCCGCACTCCCCTCTGCTCCCCTGACCCACTGCGCTCAGCCCCCCACCCTGTTCCCTCTGCCTCCCCCGCAGTCCCCCCTATTTTCCCCCGCACTCCCACCCACTGCTTTCCCCCCATCGAGTTCTGCTCCCCTCTGTCCAATTCCCTCTGTACCCCTGCCTCTCTCCCCATCCCCCGCAGGCCCTCCCCAGCCCTGCCCTCTGTGCCTCCTCTGCCCCACTCTCCACCGCTCTCTCCACCCCCTCCTATTCACGCTCTCCTCAGCCCTGCACTGCTGAACCCCTCCATCCCCGTCTTGTCCCGTCCCCCTCAGCTCCTGCATCCTGCTCACCCTGGTCCATCCCCACAGCCTCCCACCCACTTCCTCTGCTTCCCTTCGCCCCAATCCCGCAGCCTGGACCCACCCCCATCCCTCTTGGGACGGGCAGGAAAAGCCCCCAGGCAGCACGACCCAACCCCCCTCTCCCCCCCCGGGACGTGCACCTACCCCAGGGGATCAGCAGGCTCTGGCCCCCCAGGCTGCTGTGCTCCACCCGGCAGGCGTAGCTGTGCCCGGCGCCCGGCCCCACGGCCAGGGAGCTGCGCAGCTGGTAGGTCAGGTCCGCGTTGGGCAGGATCCCGCTGGAGTTCAGCCACCAGCCCCGGCGCCACCTCCTCCCCGTCCTGCAGCCAGGCCAGCGGACGGGCCGGGGGTAGAAACCGGTGACCCGGCAAACCAGCAGGAATGGCGCGGGGGTCCCGGCTGGGGGAGGCGCTCGGGCAAACACCACGGCAACCGGCCGCTCTGAGACGGGGCGGGGGAGAGAGACGGGGCGGGGGAGAGGGGACGATTCAGTCTGAGCCTCAGGGACTCACTAGCCAAGCCCAGCTCCATCCCCCGGGGGCAGGCGTTGTCCCGCTGTCCCGGCCAGACCCTGCAGTTACCAGTGGTGACGGAATTCCCCCTTCACTTCCTGTCCTAAACTGCTGGGCAGTGCGGCTGTGAAATATCTACTGTGCTCCACCCCAGATATAGCTGCATTTGTACGCCAGGCGAGGGGACCCTGGATAAACAGCCTGTCACGGAGTGTGGGGAGTCCGGCCCTACACCCCTCTTCCCCGGAGTCACTGGGAGTCTCAGCCAGCCAGTAGAACAGAAGGTTTATTAGAGATGCCAGGAACACAGTCCAACCAGAGCTTGTCAGTACATCCAGGACCCCTCAGTCGGGCCCTTCCGGGGGGCAGGGAGCTTAGACCCCAGCCTGGGGGCTCCCTGCATTTCACCCTGTCACGGAGTGTGGGGGAGTCAGGTCCTGCACCCCTTTTCCCAGTATTTAATGTGACTTTCAGCCAGCCAGTAGAACAGAAGGTTTTATTAGGGTTGTCAGGAAAGAGTCCAAACAGAGCTTGTCAGTATGACCAGGACCCCTCAGCTGGGCCTTCTGGGGGGCAGGGAGCTTAGACCCCAGCCTGGGGCTCCCTGCGTTTCACCACCCAGCTCCCAAACTGAAAACAAACAGCCAAACCCTCCAGCAGCCTCTCTTCCCCTCCCATGGGGCCCCTCCTCTAGCCTGTCCATTCTCCCAGCCAAAGGTGTCACCTCCCAACCCCCGTCCTGGCTCATGTTACAGCCTCAGGTAAAGTCTCGCATTCCCGATGCAGCCTGTCCCAAAGCAGCCAGCCTCTCAGGTCAGATCCATCTCGCTCTCTGCTCCGTCACACACCCCACCGCTCCAAACGGGGCCAGGGAGGCCAGACCCTGTCTGCCTCTCCCCCCTCTTCTCCGGCCAGCTTCAAACTGAAACTCTCCAGCCCCTCCTCCCCCTTTGTCTCCTTCCCGGACCAGGAGGTCACCTGATCCCTTTGTTCCAACACCTTCAAGGCATACCTTTGCAAGGGAGGGCCCGGGGCCATCGGTTGCTAGGATACAGATTGTCAGTCATTCTCTGTGTCCAGGCCCCTCTGTAACACTCATGCCCCCTTGTCCCACCACCTAGATACTCAAGCACCGCATAGGGGAAACCGAGGCACCCACACAGTACTCAGGGAAAACATTAACAACAGTCCTAGTTCGTCACACAGCCCCCGTGCTTCACTCCAGAGATAGCTGCATATCAGTCCAAGGTAAGAGATCCCTGTATAAACAGCTCCCACACCTGACCCAAAGGTGCCTGCCTCTCAGTGCTGGACGAGGGATCCCTGTATAAACAGTCCCTGTTCCCCACCCCAGAGGTGGCTGCATGGCAGCGAGTGGTGTCCAGCCTCACCTTGCCTCCCCAGAGACTCGTTCCCATGCTGGACATAGCTCTTGATCTGATTGACACACGTCGTTCCCAGGAGATACTGAAGCGTGCTGGCCAAGCCCTTATCCGGGTTGAGAAGGTCCCGGGCGTAGAGCGCCGGCTTGACCCTCCGCCGAGCGACCCATTTGCCTGCGTCCGCGTCGAAGCTGACGAAGTTCTCGCCGTTCCCCGCGGCATCATAGATCCCCCTCGAGGTGCCGTTGGGCTGGAGCTGGCAGCCGAGGGAGCCCTGGGTAACGAAGGGGTCTGGGACAGGAAGGGCAGGGGGACGAGGACGGGCGTCCGGAGGTCACACAAGGGGGCAGAAATAGAGAGACAGGGAGACGAGAGACAATGTCAGGGGCAATGAGGATGTTGGGCCACACGACGGCAGCGGGATTGTGGGGCGGCCCTGGCTGGAGTTAAGGGTAAGTTGCAATTTCTCTTTAAAGCTGATTTTTCACGGGCATAGTCAGATTGGCTGGGAAATCACCGTGTTAAATCGGTGCCTGAGGCAGAGTTTGTGGTGTAAATTTGGGGTCCCTTGGTCACGGGGTTGCTGAAATACAGACCCCCGCCCAAATGACCTGCTTTCAAAGGGTCGGGGTACATGTTAAGAGAGACCAGGAGCCTCGGCTCAGGGAGAGGGACACGGGGCCTTTCCCCTCTGGGAAGTTCAGGATACAATCTGGCCCCAGACCTGGCTGGAGAATGGGACACGGGTGTTTCCCCTCCGGGGGACGCCGGCTCCAATCAGCCAAAGGGCCAGGGACTGGCTGTCTTACCCCCAATGACACAGTCAGTGGCTGTGTTGAGTGTGTCAGTTCCCAGCTCCCCACTCCATACTCACAGCCCACTCCCTGCCGCTGAGCGATTCTGTTCACAGTCCGGTTGAAGTCGAACAGGTAATAATGGATCAGCAGCTCCAGGTCCCGCCACTGCTTCGGGGTCAGGCCCTGCCGGGCCCAGGGCTGCAGGAAGCAGATGTTGCAGGTGCTGCAGTTCATGGAGTGGGTCTCCAGGTCGCCCAGCAGGGCCATCCCCACCATGTCCGTGGAGCTGGCGTTGTGGAAGACGTCGATTTGGAGCAGCCGGAAGGTGACAGACGCTGGCGGGACAGGAGAGGAGGCTGAGGCAGGGAACAAGTGGAGGAGAAAGCGGGTGGGGAGAGAGATGAATGAGTCTCTGTCCCGTAAACAATCCTGCACTACGGGGTCTGCCTGCTGATCCCTAACCTGCCTCCCCCGTCCCACGCCCCCAGCAAGGGTCACTAGCCCAGCACGGTACTGCCCCACCCTGGCTCTAGGACAGGGGTCGGCAACCGTCCAGAAGTGGTAGTAATACATTCTAACGTTTTTAGAAGGTCTCTTTCTATAAGTCCTGAATATAGAACTAAAGTAAATAAGGTTTGAACAATGTTTAAGAAGCTTCACTTAACATTCAATTAAAATGGAAATCACCCCAGACCGGTGGCCAGGACCCGGGCAGTGGGAGTGCCACTGAAAATCAGCTCGCGTGCCGCCTTTGGCACCCGTGCCATGGGTTGCCTACCCCTGCCCTAGGAATACACCATCCCCACGCATCCCTGGTAGCCAAAAGGGCAGGGGGGGTCCCCACTTACCGGCCAGGGCCCCCCATGCCCAGGGGAGGAGCAGCAGAGGGAGCAGCATCCCGGCAGGGGAAGGGGGATCCGGGCTCTGGCGGGGGTCAGGGCAGCGGGTCGAGGGGCCCAGGATCCCCAGGTGCTTTCAGTTCCTCCGCAGCCCACACGCATCTCCGCCAACTTCTCTCTTTGTCAGTGTCTGCTCAGCTCTCTCCCCGCAGCTGCCAGTCGCTGCTGGTTCCCCACCCATCCCTCCCCCCTGCGGGGGCTGGCATCTGCGCTCTCTGCTCGCCCCCCGCGCACCGGAAATGGGACAAAGGCTCCTTCTGGGCGCCCAGGACAGGGCTTTAAAAAGGGTGAACACAGGACATGTGGACACCCTACTGCCAGGGGAGAGCCCCCGCTGCCCCCGCCTCGCCCACCCCGCCCCCTGCAGCCCAGCCCCCCAGCACTGCCCTGGAGCAATGGGGCCAGCCCTGACTGTCAAGGGAGAGACCCCAGCTGCCCCCTGTGACGAATTCGGGATTTTCCCTTGTTATGTTGTATGAGAGTCTTACTGTTTTGCATGAAAGCTGTGTGTGCCTCAGTTTCCCTGTGTGTTGCACCAATGTCTGGGTGGTGGGAATAAGGGTGTGACTTTCACTGCTCCAGCTGCCTGCAGGGATGCTCTGGCCGCCCCTTCGTATCCTGAGACCCAGGAGGGGGATGCGACCAGGTGACTCTTGGCCCAGAAAGGAGACAAAGGCCGGAGGAGGAGCAACGGGCAGGGCGGGGCCAGGCAGCTGGAAGCGACTCAGTCTCAGCTGGCTTGGGGCGCAGGGGGAGGGCCAGAGCCCTGGCTCTGGGCTCCCCCCCCCCCCCCCCCAAGATGGAGTTGGCTGAGAGTCACTGATTTCTGTGCTAACAAGCTCTGCCCTACACTGTGATCCTGTCGGCTGATAAACCTCCTGTTTTCCCGGCTGGCTGAGAGTCACGGAGTCGGGGGGCAGGGCCCTCTGGCCCCCCCAGGACCCCGCCCGGGCGGACTCGCTGGGGGACGCGCCCGGTGGGGCAGGGGAGGCTGGATGCTCCGGGGTCAGCCCCAGGAAGGGGGAAGCTGGGGAAGCTTCTTGCCCTGGAGACAGTCGGCTCCGAGAGAGGAGGCTCCCCAGAGTCCGGCCTGGCTGGTGCCGTCCTCAGGCCCTGGACTCCCCTGGTCCAACGCCCTGGTAGCCCCTGGAAGGAGGGAGCAGAGGGGCCGGGTTAGGGGGTGTAACGGCCCCACCCCCCCAGAGAGGGAGAGGACTCACCTGCGTCTGCTCCGCCACAGCCCCACGGCCACGGCGGCTACGGCCAGAACCCCCAGGGTGATGCCCACGGCCAGGCCGGGGCCCCAGCGCCTGCTCTGCTCTGTAATACAGGGGGGGCCATGATGGGACCGGGGACAGGAGTATGGGCCCTGGGCCCTCTGCCTCCCCCGCAGTCCCCTCTGCTCCCCTGACCCACTGCCCTCAGCCCCCCACCCTGTTCCCTCTGCCTCCCCCGCAGTCCCCTCTGCTCCCCTGACCCACTGCCCTCAGCCCCCCACCCTGTTCCCTCTGCCTCCCCCGCAGTCCCCTCTGCTCCCCTGACCCACTGCCCTCAGCCCCCCACCCTGTTCCCTCTGCCTCCCCCGCAGTCCCCTCTGCTCCCCTGACCCACTGCCCTCAGCCCCCCACCCTGGTCCCTCTGCCTCCCCCGCAGTCCCTTCCTGCTCCTCCCACCATGAGCTATGCACTCAGCCCCCACCCTGACCCTGTTCCATCAGCGTCTCCTGCAGTCCCACCCCTTCTCCCCCCACCCTCCCACCCCCTCAGCTTCCCCCACTCTAGTCCTGCTCCCCCATCCCAGTCTTATATATAGACTCATAGACTTTAAGGTCAGAAGGGACCATTATGATCATCTAGTCTGACCTCCTGCACAATGCAGGCCACAGAATCTCACCCACCCACTCCTGGAATAATCCTCTTACCTATGTCTCAGCTATTGAAGTCCTCAAATCATGGTGTAAAGACTTCAAGATGCAGAGAATCCTCCGGTAAGTGACCCGTGCCCCATGCTGCAGAGGAAGGCAAAAAACCTCCCGGGCCTCTGCCGATCTACCCTGGAGAAAAATTCCTTCCTGACCCCAAATATGGCGATCAGCTGAACCCCGAGCATGTGGGCACGACTCACCAGCCAGACACCCAGGAAAGAATTCTCTGTAGTGACTCAGACCCCCGCCCCCCCCATCTAACATCCCATCACACGTCATTGGGCATATCTACCGCTAATAGTCTGTCACGGAGTGTGGGGGAGTCCGGCCCTGCACCCCTCTTCCCCGGATTCACTGGGAGTCTCAGCCAGCCAGTAGAACAGAAGGTTTATTAGAGATGCCAGGAACACAGTCCAACCAGAGCTTGTCAGTACATCCAGGACCCCTCAGTCGGGCCCTTCCGGGGGGCAGGGAGCTTAGACCCCAGCCTGGGGCTCCCTGCATTTCGCCCCACAGCTCCAAACGGGGCAGGGAGGCCAGACCCTGTCTGCCTCTCTCCCCTCTTCTCCGGCCAGCCCCAAACTGAAAACAAAAAGCCAAACCTCCAGCAGGCTCTTCCCCTCCTCCGGGGCCCCTCCTCTAGCCTGTCCATTCTCCCAGCCAAAGGTGTCACCTCCCAACCCCCGTCCTGGCTCATGTTACAGCCCCAGGTAAAGTCTCCCTTTCCTAATGTAATGCCGCAGGTCCCAGGGAACCTCCCCCACAAACCTCCCAGGTTGAATCCACCTCACTCTTTACTCCGTCACATCTCTCCCCCCTTCGAGACTGAACTGAGCGGGGTCACTCTGACCAGTGGCCTGGGGAAGTTCAGGGCCCCCTCTCCGGGACAGCGCATCCGCTATCAGGTTGGCACTTCCCTTCACATGGACCACGTCCATGTCGTAATCCTGCAGGAGCAGGCTCCACCTCAGGAGCTTGGCGTTGGCCTCTTTCATCTGGTGTAGCCAGGTCAGGGGCGAGTGGTCGGTGTTCACGGTGAAGTGGCGCCCGAATAGATACGGCTCTAGTTTCTTGAGGGCCCACACCATGGCCAGGCATTCCTTCTCGATGGCCGCATAATTCTGCTCTCGGGGTAGCAGCTTCTTGCTTAAATACACGATGGGGTGTCTCTGCCCCGTTTCATCCTCCTGCATTAACACCGCCCCCAGTCCCATGTCTGAGGCGTCGGTGAACACCAGAAAGGGCTTGTCAAAGTCTGGGTTTGCCAGAACCGGGCCCCTGATCAAAGCCTCCTTCAGTGCACAGAGAGCCCTCTGGCACTCCTCGGTCCAGACCACCTTGTCTGGCTTCCCCTTCTTGCATAGCTCAGTGATGGGGGTGGCTGGCACTCCCTTGAGGCCGAAAGGCAGGGTCAGGAACTCGTAGAGCCCCAGAGGGGTAATGAAGGCAGATTTCAGCCGGGCATCTGCATCCAGTGGCACTTGCCAGTAGCCCTTTGTAAGATCCATGGTGGTAAGGTACCGAGCCCCTCCCAGCTTGTCTAGGAGCTCGTCCGGCCGGGGCATGGGGTAGGCATCAGATACAGTGATGGCGTTGAGCTTCCGATAGTCCACACAGAACCGGATCGACCCATCCTTTTTGGGGACCAGCACCACCGGCGAGGCCCAAGGGCTGGACGACGGCTGGATCACCCCCAAAGCCAGCATGTCCTTGACCTCTCTTTCCAGGTCCCGAGCTGTCTTCCCTGTGACTCGGAAGGGGGAGCATCTTATAGGTTGGTGCAATCCTGTCTGCACCCGGTGGACAGTCAGATTAGTGCGACCCGGCTGGTTGGAAAACAGCTGTTGGTACCGATGCAGCACCCCTCTGATCTCAGCTTGCTGGGCAGGGGTTAGCTGATCAGAGAGGGGGATCGTTTCTTGGGAGGAGCCAGCTCCTGTCTCAGGGAATAGATCTACTAGAGGGTCACTTCCCTGCTCCTCCCAATGTCCACACACGGCCAGCACCACATTCCCCCTGTCATAATATGGCTTCATCATATTGCCATGGTAGACCCGGCAGTGGTGTGCCCGGTTAGACAGCTCCACCACATAATTTACCTCATTTAGCTGCTTGACAACCTTGAAAGGGCCTTCCCAAGCGGCCTGCAGCTTGTTTTTCCTCACGGGAATGAGAACCATCACCTGATCCCCCGTGGCGTAGGCGCAGGCCCGCGCCGTGCGGTCATACCAGACCTTTTGCTTCCTCTGGGCTCTGGCCAGATTTCCCTTGGCCAGGCCCATGAGCTCAGTAAGTCTCTCTCGGAAGGTCAGGACATACTCCACCACTGACTCTCCCTCGGGGGCCGCCTCCCCCTCCCATTCGTCTCTCATCAGGTCCAGGGGCCCCCTCACCCTCCTGCCGTATAACAGTTCGAAGGGCGAGAATCCGGTAGACTCCTGGGGCACTTCCCTGTAGGCGAACAGCAGGTGCGGTAGGTATTTGTCCCAGTCCTGCGGGTGCTGGTTCATAAAGGTTTTCAGCATCATCTTTAGCGTCCCATTGAACCTCTCCACCAGCCCATTGGACTGGGGGTGATATGCTGAGGCCCAGCTGTGCCGGACCCCACATCTCCCCCACAAGCACCGGAGCAGGGCCGACATGAAGTTGGACCCTTGGTCTCTCAAGACTTCCTTGGGGAACCCCACTCGGCTGAAAATGGTCAGCAGCGCATCCGCCACGGTGTCTGCTTCAATGGAGGATAAGGGCACCGCCTCGGGGTAACGGGTGGCAAAATCTACCACCACCAGAATGTATTTCTTCCCCGACCGGGTTGTCTTGCTGAGAGGCCCCACTATGTCCATGGCCACCTTCTGGAAGGGCTCCTCTATGATGGGCAAAGGCCTCAAAGCCGCTTTCCGCTTGTCCCGAGCCTTCCCCACCCGCTGACAGGGGTCACAGGACCGGCAGTACTGATGGACAGTTGTAAAGACCCCAGGCCAGTAAAAGTTCTGTAGCAGCCTCTGCCTGGTGCGCCGGATCCCCTGGTGTCCTGCGAGAGGGATGTCATGGGCTAGGTACAGTAGCTTGCGGCGATACTTCTGGGGGGACCACCAGCTGCCTCCTGATCCCCCACGTCTCCATCTCACCGGGGGGAGCCCATTCCCGGTACAGGAACCCCTTCTCCCACAGGAACCTCTCCTGGCAACCTCTCCACATGGTCCGCACCTCCCTGCGGTCGGCCAGGTCCCTGAGCTTCCGCAAGGAGGGATCTCTCTGTAACTCGGCCTGGAACTCAGCCGCTGGGGAAGGGATGGGAGCCTGTTCCCTCGTGCTGTCTGTGTCTGAGGTCGCAGCCTCTCTGCGCCTGGTCCTGGGGTACTCCCTCCCCACTGGGGCAGGGTCTTGCGCCCCGTGCAAGGCACCCTCTCCGAGGCCTGGGTGTAGCGCCCCTTGCCGGCTCTGGCTACGGGTCACGACCAGGGAGTCCCGGGACTCACTGGGCCAGTCTTCTAGGTCCCCCCCCATCAGTACCTCAGTGGGCAATTGCTGGTGCACCCCAATGTCCTTGGGGCCCTCCTTGGCCCCCCATTTCAGGTGTACCCTCGCCACAGGTACCTTGAACGGGGTCCCGCCCACCCCTGTTAGGGTCAGGTAGGTGTTGGGTACCACCCGATCTGGGGCCACCACCTCGGGCCGGGCCAGCGTCACCTCCGCGCCCGTATCCCAGTATCCAGTGACCTTCCTCCCATCTATCTCCAGGGGAACAAGGCACTCTCTCCGGACGGACAGCCCCGTGCCTACCCTATAAACCGAGAACCCTGAGTCCAGGGCATCCAGCCCCCCCGAGGAGCTGGTCTGGGGCCTTCCTCCCTCCGGAGCCGTTGATAAGCTGCCAGCCCCCCTCTTCTGGGCTGTCGGCCCCTCGTCCGGCTGGGTCCCTACCCAGTTAACCCGGTGTGGGTTTGGTCTGCTCAGTCTGTCTCTGATCTTGGGGCATTGGGACCGTAAGTGGCCCCTCTGGCCGCAGTGATAGCAGCTCATGTCCCGTTGGTCCCCTCGAGCAGGTCGGTTGGTTCTGGTGTCGTAGGTTCCCCTCGGGAGGGGGTTCTCCCTATTTCCCCTTTGGGGGGTTCCGTGGTGACTCTCTTGCTGCCTCAGGGTGGGCCTGCTCCTTTGGGATTCCTCCATGCCACCCCTTGACCAACTGTTCACAAACTCGTCGGCCAGCTACCCTGCGTGCTGCGGGCTCCCTGGATTTTTGTCCATCAACCATAGCTTCAGGTCTGATGGGCACAGTTCATACAGTTGTTCCAGTACGAATAGTTCGAGCTGGTCCTCCATAGTTTGGGCCCCAGCGGTCCACTTGCGGGCGTATCCATGTATCCAGTTGGCCAGTTGTAGGTACGTGATCTCAGGGGTTTTTCGCTGATCCCGGAACCTTTGACGGTACATCTCGGGAGTCAGCCCAAGCTCGCAGAGCAGGGCCTTTTTGAACAGTTCATAGTCCCCAGTCTCCGTCTCTTTCATTTGGCCGTACACGTCCAGGCCTGCCGGGTCCAGTAAGGGGGTGAGATACTGGATCTTGTCTGCAGGGTTAACCTTGTGCAACCTGCAGGCATTCTCAAAGGCCGCCAGGAAGCTGTCTATGTCTTCCCCTTCCTTACGCCGGGCCAGGAAGTTACGATCAAACTTCCCTGTAGTCTTGGGTCCCCCCTCACTCACCGCAGCCGGGGCCTCCCTGCTCCTCAGTCTGGCCAGCTCCAGCTCATGCTGGCGTTGTTTCTCCTTCTCCTCCAGCTCATGCTGGCGTTGTTTCTCCTTCTCCTCCAGCTCATGCTGGCGTTGTTTCTCCTTCTCCTCCAGCTCATGCTGGCGTTGTTTCTCCCTCTCTTGCACCTCATGCTGACGCTGCTTTTCGCGATCCTCCAGCTCCTTCATTTTTATCTCCCAATCCAGCCGCCTCCACTCCTGGGATGGGGAGCTCCGCCGGGAGGATCCCCTGCTGGCTGCCGGGGTCAGGGTGCCCTCGGTATTTGCTGGGCTTCCCCCGACCCCTCCCCTAGGCATAGGCAAGAGGGGTCTTGGGATGTCCTCGGCAGCAGTCTGACGCCTCCCAGCCAGGTCAGGCCCTGGGGCCCATGCTGCGTCTGCCGGGCGGCTTCCCCCACGGACAGGGATCGGGTCGTCCAAGCGATCCTTCTCCTCCAGCTGTGCAATCAGCTGGTCTTTGGTGGACCTCCCAACGCGCAGCCCCCTCTGCCTGCACAGCTCCACCAGGTCGTTCTTACGGCGCTTAGCATACATCTTCCTGCTGGCCACTCTCAGGCCTGTGCGGTCTTGGCCCCCACGGCTTCCAGGAGGAACCCTACGATAACAACCCAGCCTGTCCATTGCCCCCAGCGCTCCCCAGCGACCCTACGATAACAACCGAGCCGGTCCACAGCCCAGCGCTTCCCAGCGACCCTAAAGTAACAACCCAGCCCGTCCACAGCCCAGCGCTCCCCAACGACCCTACAATAACAACCCAGCCCGTCCACAGCCCAGCGCTTCCCAGTGACCCTACAATAACAACCCAGCCTGCCCACAGCCCAGCGCTCCCCAGCGACCCTACAATAACAACCCAGCCCGTCCACGGCCCAGCGCTCCCCAGCGACCCTACAATAACAACCCAGCCCGTCCACGGCCCAGCGCTAACCAGAGACCCTACGATAACAACCCAGCCCGTCCATAGCCCCCAGCGCTCCCCAGCGACCCTACAATAACAACCCAGCCTGTCCACGGCCCAGTGCTCCCCAGCGACCCTACAATAACAACCCAGCCCGTCCACAGCCCAGCGCTCCCCAGAGACCCTACGATAACAACCCAGCCCGTCCATAGCCCCCAGCGCTCCCCAGCGACCCTACAATAACAACCCAGCCTGTCCACAGCCCAGCGCTCCCCAGAGACCCTACAATAACAACCCAGCCCGTCCGCAGCCCAGCGCTCCCCAGCGACCCTACAATATCAACCCAGCCCGTCCGCGGCCCAGCGCTCCCCAGCGACCCTACAATAACAACCCAGCCCGTCCACGGCCCAGCGCTCCCCAGCGACCCTACAATAACAACCCAGTCCGTCCACGGCCCAGCGCTCCTCAGCGACCCTACAATAACAACCCAGCTCGTCCACGGCCCAGCGCTCCCCAGCGACCCTACCATAACAACCCAGCCCGTCCACGGCCCAGCGCTCCCCAGAGACCCTACAATAACAACCTAGCCCGTCCACGGCCCAGCGCTCCCCAGAGACCCTACAATAACAACCCAGCCCGTCCACGGCCCAGCGCTCCCCAGAGACCCTACAATAACAACCCAGCCTGTCCACAGCCCAGCGCTCCCCAGAGACCCTACAATAACAACCCAGCCCGTCTGCAGCCCAGCGCTCCCCAGCGACCCTACAATAACAACCCAGCCTGTCCACGGCCCAGCGCTCCCCAGAGACCCTACAATAACAACCCAGCCCGGCCACGGCCCAGCGCTCCCCAGTGACCCTACAATAACAACCCAGCCCGTCCACGGCCCAGCGCTCCCCAGCGACCCTACAATAACAACCCAGCCCGTCCACGGCCCAGCGCTCCCCCCGCCCTCCGCCGTTCTTCTCGCCCCCCCCCCCCCCGCCACGCCGTCTCTGTCCAAGGCAACTTTGCTGCCGGCATTCCTAACGGAGCCCCCCCCCCCCCCCCCCCCGCTTCCTCCTCCCCCCGCCTGCAAACAGTAGCTGTGTTTGTAGTAACTCCAGGGAGCTCTGAACTCCAACCCGGAAGTGCCGTTTCACAACAAAGCAGCTTCCGGAGATCAGTAACTGCGTTGTTCCTCGGCTCCACTGACAGACCAACGTTCCACCCACTTCACAACAGCTGTTATTCCTCTCGGGGAGGGGGAGTACATGCAGCGCTGTATCTGCACGTGCCTTGCAAGTGTAGCCGGTTAGTGAGTTACAGCGCTGCCGGCAGTTTTATTGCGCTGTAACTCGTGAGTGTAGCCAAGGCCTGATACACGCATACAAACAGGAGGAATAGATTCCGTAGGTTATAACCTTAGTTATCAGACCTGACAAGAGACCGTTTGCATAAACCATATTCCACTTACGTCACAGTCACGCTCGTAAGCATATTTCCATACAACATGGAGTCCAACGTCACAGTCACCCTGACTGCTTAGTCTGTGGACGGGCTGGGTTGTTATTGTAGGGTCTCTGGGGAGCGCTGGGCCATGGACGGGCTGGGTTGTTATTGTAGGGTCTCTGGGGAGCGCTGGGCCGTGGACGGGCTGGGTTGTTATTGTAGGGTCGCTGGGGAGCGCTGGGCGGTGGACGGACTGGGTTGTTATTGTAGGGTCGCTGGGGAGCGCTGGGCCGTGGACGGGCTGGGTTGTTATTGTAGGGTCGCTGGGGAGCGCTGGGCTGTGGACGGGCTGGGTTGTTATTGTAGGGTCACTGGGGAGCGCTTGGCTCTGGACGGGCTGGGTTGTTATTGTAGGGTCTCTGGGGAGCGCTGGGCTGTGGACGGGCTGGGTTCTTATTGTAGGGTCGCTGGGGAGCGCTGGGCCGTGGACGGGCTGGGTTGTTATTGTAGGGTCACTGGGGAGCGCTTGGCTCTGGACGGGCTGGGTTGTTATTGTAGGGTCTCTGGGGAGCGCTGGGCTGTGGACGGGCTGGGTTGTTATTGTAGGGTCGCTGGGGAGCGCTGGGCCGTGGACGGGCTGGGTTGTTATTGTAGGGTCACTGGGGAGCGTTGGGTTGTGGCCGGGCTGGGTTGTTATTGTAGGGTCTCTGGGGAGCGCTGGGCTGTGGACGGGCTGGGTTGTTATTGTAGGGTCACTGGGGAGTGCTGGGCCGTGGACGGGCTGGGTTGTTATTGTAGGGTCACTGGGGAGCGTTGGGTTGTGGCCGGGCTGGGTCGTTATTGTAGGGTCTCTGGGGAGCGCTGGGTGGTGGACGGGCTGGGTTGTTATTGTAGGGTCGCTGGGGAGTGCTGGGCCATGGACGGGCTGGGTTGTTATTGTAGAGTCACTGGGGAGCGCTGGGCTGTGGCTGGCTGCGTTGTTATTGTAGGGTTGCTGGGGAGCGCTGGGCCGTGGACAGGCTGGGTTGTTATTGTAGGGTTGCTGGGGAGCGCTGGGCCGTGGACGGGCTGGGTTGTTATTGTAGGGTCGCTGGGGAGCGCTGGGCTGTGAACGGGATGGGTTGTTATTGTAGGGTTGCTGGGGAGCGTTGGGCCGTGGACAGGCTGGGTTGTTATTGTAGGGTTGCTGGGGAGCGTTGGGCCGTGGACAGGCTGGGTTGTTACTGTAGGGTCGCTGGGAAGCGCTGGGCTGTGCACAGGCTCGGTTGTTATCGTAGGGTCGCTGGGGAGCGCTGGGCCTTCGACGGGCTGGGTTGTTATTGTAGGGTCCCTGGGGAGCGCTGGGCTGAGGACAGGCTGGGTTGTTATTGTAGGGTCTCTGGGGAGCGCTGGGCTGTGGACGGGCTGGGTTGTTATGGTAGGGTCGCTGGGGAGCGCTGGGCCGTGGACAGGCTGGGTTGTTATTGTAGCGTCGCTGAGGAGCGCTGGGCCGTGGACGGACTGGGTTGTTATTGTAGGGTCGCTGGGGAGCGCTGGGCTGTGGACAGGCTGGGTTGTTATTGTAGGGTCTCTGGGGAGCGCTGGGCTGTGGACGGGCTGGGTTGTTATTGTAGGGTCGCTGGGGAGCGCTGGGGGCTATGGACAGGCTGGGTTGTTATTGTAGGGTCACCTGGGAGCGCTGGGCCGTGGACGGGCTGGGTTGTTATCGAAGGGTCGCTGGAGAGTGCTGGGCTGTGGACAGCCTGGGTTGTTATTGTAGGGTCTCTGGGGAGCGCTGGGCCGTGGACGGGCTGGGTTGTTATCGTAGGGTCGCTGGGGAGCACTGGGCTGTGGACGGGCTGGGTTGTTATTGTAGGGTCTCTGGGGAGCGCTGGGCTGTGGACAGGCTGGGTTGTTATTGTAGGGTCGCTGGGGAGCGCTGGGCTGTGGACGGGCTGGGTTGTTATTGTAGGGTCGCTGGGGAGCGCTGGGCTGTGGACAGGCTGGGTTGTTATTGTAGGGTCACCTGGGAGCGCTGGGCCGTGGACGGGCTGGGTTGTTATTGTAGCGTCGCTGGGGAGCGCTGGGCCGTGGACGGGCTGGGTTGTTACTTTAGGGTCCCTGGGAAGCGCTGGGCTGTGCACAGGCTGGGTTGTTATTGTAGGGTCGCTGGGGAGCACTGGGCCGTGGACGGGCTGGGTTGTTATTGTAGGGTCTCTGGGGAGCGCTGGGCCGTGGACGGGCTGGGTTGTTATTGTAGGTGTCGCTGGGGAGTGCTGGGGGCTGTGGACGGGCTGGGTTGTTATTGTAGGGTCGCTGGGGAGCGCTGGGCTGTGGACTGGCTGGGTTGTTATTGTAGGGTCCCTGGGGATCGCTGGGCTCTGGACAGGCTGGGTTGTTATTGTAGGGTCTCTGGGGAGCGCTGGGCCGTGGACGGGCTGGGTTGTTATTGTAGGGTCTCTGGGGAGCGCTGGGCCGTGGACGGGCTGGGTTGTTATTGTAGGGTCGCTGGGGAGCGCTGGGCTGTGGACTGGCTGGGTTGTTATTGTAGGGTCCCTGGGGAGCGCTGGGCTGTGGACAGGCTGGGTTGTTATTGTAGGGTTGCTGGGGAGCGTTGGGCCGTGGACAGGCTGGGTTGTTATTGTAGGGTCGCTGGGGAGCGCTGGGCTGTGGACGGGCTGGGTTGTTATTGTAGGGTCTCTGGGGAGCGCTGGGCCGTGGACGGGCTGGGTTGTTATTGCAGGGTCTCTGGGGAGCGCTGGGCCGTGGACGGGCTGGGTTGTTATTGTAGGGTCTCTGGGGAGCGCTGGGCCGTGGACGGGCTGGGTTGTTATGGTAGGGTCGCTGGGGAGCGCTGGGCCGTGGACGGGCTGGGTTGTTATTGTAGTGTCGCTGAGGAGCGCTGGGGCGTGGACGGACTGGGTTGTTATTGTAGGGTCGCTGGGGAGCGCTGGGCCGTGGACGGGCTGGGTTGTTATTGTAGGGTCGCTGGGGAGCGCTGGGCCGTGGACGGGCTGGGTTGATATTGTAGGGTCGCTGGGGAGCGCTGGGCTGCGGACGGGCTGGGTTGTTATTATAGGGTCTCTGGGGAGCGCTGGGCTGTGGACAGGCTGGGTTGTTATTGTAGGGTCGCTGGGGAGCGTTGGGCTGTGGACGGGCTGGGTTGTTATTGTAGGGTCGCTGGGGAGCGCTGGGCTGTGGACAGGCTGGGTTGTTATTGTAGGGTCACCTGGGAGCGCTGGGCCGTGGACGGGCTGGGTTGTTATTGTACGGTCGTTGGGGAGCGCTGGGCCGTGGACGGGCTGGGTTGTTATTGTAGGGTCGCTGGGGAGCGCTGGGCCGTGGACAGGCTGGGTTGTTATCGTAGGGTCGCTGGGGAGCGCTGGGCTGTGGACGGGCTGGGTTGTTATTGTAGGGTCGCTGGGGAGCGCTGGGCCGTGGACAGGCTGGGTTGTTATCGTAGGGTCGCTGGGGAGCGCTGGGCGGTGGACAGGCTGGGTTGTTATTGTAGGGTCGCTGGGGAGCGCTGGGCCGTGGACGGGCTGGGTTGTTATCGTAGGGTCTCTGGGGAGCGCTGGGCTGTTGACGGGCTGGGTTGTTATCCTAGGGTCGCTGGGGAGGGCTGGGCCGTGGACGGGCTGGGTTGTTATTGTAGGGTCGCTGGGGAGCGCTGGGCGGTGTACGGGCTGGGTTGTAATCGTAGGGTCTCCGGGGAGTGCTGGGCCGTGGACGGGCTGGGTTGTTATTGTAGGGTCGCTGGGGAGCGCTGGGCCGTGGACGGGCTGGGTTGTTATCGTAGGGTCACTGGGGAGCGCTGGGCCGTGGACGGGCTGGGTTGTTATTGTAGGGTCTCTGGCGAGCGCTGGGCCGTGGACGGGCTGGGTTGTTCTTGTAGGGTCTCTGGGGAGTGGTGGGCTGTGGACGGGCTGGGTTGTTATTGTAGGGTCTCTGGGGAGCGCTGGGCTGTGGACGGGCTGGGTTGTTATTTTAGGGTTGCTGGGGAGCTTTCGGCTGTTGACAGGCTGGGTTGTTATTGTAGGGTCGCTGGGGAGCGCTGGGCCATGGATGTGCTGGATTGTTATTGTAGGGTCTCTGGGGAGCGCTGGGCCGTGGACGGGCTGGGTTGTTATCGTAGGGTCGCTGGGGAGCGCTGGGCTGTGGACAGGCTGGGTTGTTATTGTAGGGTCGCTGGGGAGCGCTGGGCTGTGGACGGGCTGGGTTGTTATTGTAGGGTCGCTGGGGAGCGCTGGGCTGTGGACGGGCTGGGTTGTTATTGTAGGGTCGCTGGGGAGCGCTGGGCTGTAGACGGGCTGGGTTGTTATTGTAGGGTCACCTGGGAGCGCTGGGCCATGGACGGGCTGGGTTGTTATTGTAGGGTCTCTGGGGAGTGCTGGGCCATGGACGGGCTGGATTGTTATTGTAGAGTCACTGGGGAGCGCTGGGCTGTGAACGGGCTCGGTTGTTATTGTAGGGTTGCTGGGGAGCGTTGGGCCGTGGACAGGCTGGGTTGTTATTGTAGGGTCGCTGGGGAGCGCTGGGCTGTGGACGGGCTGGGTTGTTATTGTAGGGTCGCTGGGCAGCGCTGGGCCGTGGACGGGCTGGGTTGTTATTGTAGAGTCGCTGGGGAGCGCTGGGCCGTGGACGGGCTGGGTTGTTATTGTAGGGTCGCTGGGGAGCGCTGGGCTGTGGACGGGCTGGGTTGTTATTGTAGGGTCGCTGGGGAGCGCTGGGCCGTGGACGGGCTGGGTGGTTATTGTAGGGTCGCTGGGGAGCGCTGGGCCGTGGACGGGCTGGGTTGTTATGGTAGGGTCTCTGGGGAGCGCTGGGCTGTGGACGGGCTGGGTTGTTACTGTAGGGTCGCTGGGAAGCGCTGGGCCGTGGACGGGCTGGGTTGTTATTGTAGGGTCCCTGGGGAGCGCTGGGCTGTGGACAGGCTGGGTTGTTATTGTAGGGTCTCTGGGGAGCGCTGGGCCGTGGACGGGCTGGGTTGTTATTGTAGGGTCTCTGGGGAGCGCTGGGTGGTGGACGGGCTGGGTTGTTATTGTAGGGTCGCTGGGGAGTGCTGGGCCATGGACGGGCTGGATTGTTATTGTAGAGTCACTGGGGAGCGCTGGGCTGTGAACGGGCTCGGTTGTTATTGTAGGGTTGCTGGGGAGCGTTGGGCCGTGGACAGGCTGGGTTGTTATTGTAGGGTCGCTGGGGAGCGCTGGGCTGTGGACGGGCTGGGTTGTTATTGTAGGGTCGCTGGGCAGCGCTGGGCCGTGGACGGGCTGGGTTGTTATTGTAGGGTCGCTGGGGAGCGCTGGGCCGTGGACGGGCTGGGTTGTTATTGTAGGGTCGCTGGGGAGCGCTGGGCCGTGGACGGGCTCGGTTGTTATCGTAGGGTCGCTGGGGAGCGCTGGGCCGTGGACGGGCTGGGTTGTTATTGTAGGGTCGCTGGGGAGCGCTGGGCCGTGGACGGGCTGGGTTGTTATTGTAGGGTCGCTGGGGAGCGCTGGGCCGTGGACGGGCTCGGTTGTTATCGTAGGGTCGCTGGGGAGCGCTGGGCTGTGGACGGGCTGGGTTGTTATTGTAGGGTCCCTGGGGAGCGCTGGGCTGTGGACAGGCTGGGTTGTTATTGTAGGGTCGCTGGGGAGCGTTGGGCTGTGGACGGGCTGGGTTGTTATTGTAGGGTCGCTGGGGAGCGTTGGGCTGTGGACGGGCTGGGTTGTTATTGTAGGGTCGCTGGGGAGCGCTGGGCTGTGGACAGGCTGGGTTGTTATTGTAGGGTCACCTGGGAGCGCTGGGCCGTGGACGGGCTGGGTTGTTATTGTAGGGTCGCTGGGGAGCGCTGGGCCGTGGACAGGCTGGGTTGTTATCGTAGGGTCGCTGGGGAGCGCTGCGCTGTGGACGAGCTGGGTTGTTATCGTAGGGTCGCTGGGGAGCGCTGGGCGGTGGACAGGCTGGGTTGTTATTGTAGGGTCGCTGGGGAGCGCTGGGCCGTGGACGGGCTGGGTTGTTATCGTAGGGTCTCTGGGGAGCGCTGGGCTGTTGACGGGCTGGGTTGTTATCCTAGGGTCGCTGGGGAGGGCTGGGCCGTGGACGGGCTGGGTTGTTATTGTAGGGTCGCTGGGGAGCGCTGGGCGGTGTACGGGCTGGGTTGTAATCGTAGGGTCTCCGGGGAGTGCTGGGCCGTGGACGGGCTGGGTTGTTATTGTAGGGTCGCTGGGGAGCGCTGGGCCGTGGACGGGCTGGGTTGTTATCGTAGGGTCACTGGGGAGCGCTGGGCCGTGGACGGGCTGGGTTGTTATTGTAGGGTCTCTGGCGAGCGCTGGGCCGTGGACGGGCTGGGTTGTTCTTGTAGGGTCTCTGGGGAGTGGTGGGCTGTGGACGGGCTGGGTTGTTATTGTAGGGTCTCTGGGGAGCGCTGGGCTGTGGACGGGCTGGGTTGTTATTTTAGGGTTGCTGGGGAGCTTTCGGCTGTTGACAGGCTGGGTTGTTATTGTAGGGTCGCTGGGGAGCGCTGGGCCATGGATGTGCTGGATTGTTATTGTAGGGTCTCTGGGGAGCGCTGGGCCGTGGACGGGCTGGGTTGTTATCGTAGGGTCGCTGGGGAGCGCTGGGCTGTGGACAGGCTGGGTTGTTATTGTAGGGTCGCTGGGGAGCGCTGGGCTGTGGACGGGCTGGGTTGTTATTGTAGGGTCGCTGGGGAGCGCTGGGCTGTGGACGGGCTGGGTTGTTATTGTAGGGTCGCTGGGGAGCGCTGGGCTGTAGACGGGCTGGGTTGTTATTGTAGGGTCACCTGGGAGCGCTGGGCCATGGACGGGCTGGGTTGTTATTGTAGGGTCTCTGGGGAGTGCTGGGCCATGGACGGGCTGGATTGTTATTGTAGAGTCACTGGGGAGCGCTGGGCTGTGAACGGGCTCGGTTGTTATTGTAGGGTTGCTGGGGAGCGTTGGGCCGTGGACAGGCTGGGTTGTTATTGTAGGGTCGCTGGGGAGCGCTGGGCTGTGGACGGGCTGGGTTGTTATTGTAGGGTCGCTGGGCAGCGCTGGGCCGTGGACGGGCTGGGTTGTTATTGTAGAGTCGCTGGGGAGCGCTGGGCCGTGGACGGGCTGGGTTGTTATTGTAGGGTCGCTGGGGAGCGCTGGGCTGTGGACGGGCTGGGTTGTTATTGTAGGGTCGCTGGGGAGCGCTGGGCCGTGGACGGGCTGGGTGGTTATTGTAGGGTCGCTGGGGAGCGCTGGGCCGTGGACGGGCTGGGTTGTTATGGTAGGGTCTCTGGGGAGCGCTGGGCTGTGGACGGGCTGGGTTGTTACTGTAGGGTCGCTGGGAAGCGCTGGGCCGTGGACGGGCTGGGTTGTTATTGTAGGGTCCCTGGGGAGCGCTGGGCTGTGGACAGGCTGGGTTGTTATTGTAGGGTCTCTGGGGAGCGCTGGGCCGTGGACGGGCTGGGTTGTTATTGTAGGGTCTCTGGGGAGCGCTGGGTGGTGGACGGGCTGGGTTGTTATTGTAGGGTCGCTGGGGAGTGCTGGGCCATGGACGGGCTGGATTGTTATTGTAGAGTCACTGGGGAGCGCTGGGCTGTGAACGGGCTCGGTTGTTATTGTAGGGTTGCTGGGGAGCGTTGGGCCGTGGACAGGCTGGGTTGTTATTGTAGGGTCGCTGGGGAGCGCTGGGCTGTGGACGGGCTGGGTTGTTATTGTAGGGTCGCTGGGCAGCGCTGGGCCGTGGACGGGCTGGGTTGTTATTGTAGGGTCGCTGGGGAGCGCTGGGCCGTGGACGGGCTGGGTTGTTATTGTAGGGTCGCTGGGGAGCGCTGGGCCGTGGACGGGCTCGGTTGTTATCGTAGGGTCGCTGGGGAGCGCTGGGCCGTGGACGGGCTGGGTTGTTATTGTAGGGTCGCTGGGGAGCGCTGGGCCGTGGACGGGCTGGGTTGTTATTGTAGGGTCGCTGGGGAGCGCTGGGCCGTGGACGGGCTCGGTTGTTATCGTAGGGTCGCTGGGGAGCGCTGGGCTGTGGACGGGCTGGGTTGTTATTGTAGGGTCCCTGGGGAGCGCTGGGCTGTGGACAGGCTGGGTTGTTATTGTAGGGTTGCTGGGGAGCGCTGGGCTGTGGACAGGCTGGGTTGTTATTGTAGGGTCCCTGGGGAGCGCTGGGCTGTGGACAGGCTCGGTTGTTATTGTAGGGTCGCTGGGGAGCGCTGGGGCGTGGACGGGCTGGGTTGTTATTGTAGGGTCGCTGGGGAGCGCTGGGGGCTGTGGACGGGCTGGGTTGTTATTGTAGGGTCGCTGGGGAGCGCTGGGCCGTGGACGGGCTGGGTTGTTATTGTAGGGTTGCTGGGGAGCGCTGGGCCGTGGACGGGCTGGGTTGTTATTGTAGGGTTGCTGGGGAGTGCTGGGCCGTGGACGGGCTGGGTTGTGATTGTAGGGTCTCTGGGTAGCGCTGGGCCGTGGACGGGCTGGGTGGTTATTGTAGGGTAGCTGGGGAGCGCTGGGCCGTGGACGGGCTGGGTTGTTATGGTAGGGTCTCTGGGGAGCGCTGGGCTGTGGACGGGCTGGGTTGTTACTGTAGGGTCGCTGGGAAGCGCTGGGCCGTGGACGGGCTGGGTTGTTATTGTAGGGTCCCTGGGGAGCGCTGGGCTGTGGACAGGCTGGGTTTTTATTGTAGGGTCTCTGGGGAGCGCTGGGCCGTGGACGGGCTCGGTTGTTATCGTAGGGTCGCTGGGGAGCGCTGGGCCGTGGACGGGCTCGGTTGTTATCGTAGGGTCGCTGGGGAGCGCTGGGCCGTGGACGGGCTGGGTTGTTATTGTAGGGTCCCTGGGGAGCGCTGGGCTGTGGACAGGCTGGGTTGTTATTGTAGGGTCTCTGGGGAGCGCTGGGCCGTGGACGGGCTGGGTTGTTATTGTAGGATCTCTGGGGAGCGCTGGGTGGTGGACGGGCTGGGTTGTTATTGTAGGGTCGCTGGGGAGCGCTGGGCCGTGGACGGGCTGGGTTGTTATTGTAGGGTCGCTGGGGAGCGCTGGGCCGTGGACGGGCTGGGTTGTTATTGTAGAGTTGCTGGGGAGCGCTGGGCTGTGGACGGGCTGGGTTGTTATCGTAGGGTCGCTGGGGAGCGCTTGCCATGGATGTGCTGGGTTGTTATTGTAGGGTCGCTGAGGAGCGCTGTGTTGTGGAGGGGCTAGGTTGTTATTGTAGAGTTGCTGGGGAGCGCTGGGCTGTGGACTGGCTGGGTTGTTATTGTAGGGTCCCTGGGGAGCGCTGGGCTGTGGACAGGCTGGGTTGTTATTGTAGGGTCTCTGGGGAGCGCTGGGCCGTGGACGGGCTGGGTTGTTATTGCAGGGTCTCTGGGGAGCGCTGGGCCGTGGACGGGCTGGGTTGTTATTGTAGGGTCTCTGGGGAGCGCTGGGCCATGGACGGGCTGGGTTGTTATGGTAGGGTCGCTGGGGAGCGCTGGGCCGTGGACGGGCTGGGTTGTTATTGTAGTGTCGCTGAGGAGCGCTGGGCCGTGGACGGACTGGGTTGTTATTGTAGGGTCGCTGGGGAGCGCTGGGCCGTGGACGGGCTGGGTTGTTATTGTAGGGTCGCTGGGGAGCGCTGGGCTGTGGACGGGCTGGGTTGTTATTGTAGGGTCACTGGGGAGCGCTTGGCTCTGGACGGGCTGGGTTGTTATTGTAGGGTCTCTGGGGAGCGCTGGGCTGTGGACGGGCTGGGTTGTTATTGTAGGGTCGCTGGGGAGCGCTGGGCCGTGGACGGGCTGGGTTGTTATTGTAGGGTCACTGGGGAGCGCTTGGCTCTGGACGGGCTGGGTTGTTATTGTAGGGTCTCTGGGGAGCGCTGGGCTGTGGACGGGCTCGGTTGTTATTGTAGGGTCGCTGGGGAGCGCTGGGCCGTGGACGGGCTGGGTTGTTACTGTAGGGTCGCTGGGGAGCGCTGGGGCATGGATGTGCTGGATTGTTATTGTAGGGTCTCTGGGGAGCGCTGGGCTGTGGACGGGCTGGGTTGTTATTGTAGGGTCACTGGGGAGTGCTGGGCCGTGGACGGGCTGGGTTGTTATTGTAGGGTCACTGGGGAGCGTTGGGTTGTGGCCGGGCTGGGTTGTTATTGTAGGGTCTCTGGGGAGCGCTGGGCTGTGGACGGGCTGGGTTGTTATTGTAGGGTCACTGGGGAGTGCTGGGCCGTGGACGGGCTGGGTTGTTATTGTAGGGTCACTGGGGAGCGTTGGGTTGTGGCCGGGCTGGGTTGTTATTGTAGGGTCTCTGGGGAGCGCTGGGTGGTGGACGGGCTGGGTTGTTATTGTAGGGTCGCTGGGGAGTGCTGGGCCATGGACGGGCTGGGTTGTTATTGTAGAGTCACTGGGGAGCGCTGGGCTGTGGCTGGCTGCGTTGTTATTGTAGGGTTGCTGGGGAGCGCTGGGCCGTGGACAGGCTGGGTTGTTATTGTAGGGTTGCTGGGGAGCGCTGGGCCGTGGACGGGCTGGGTTGTTATTGTAGGGTCGCTGGGGAGCGCTGGGCTGTGAACGGGATGGGTTGTTATTGTAGGGTTGCTGGGGAGCGTTGGGCCGTGGACAGGCTGGGTTGTTATTGTAGGGTTGCTGGGGAGCGTTGGGCCGTGGACAGGCTGGGTTGTTACTGTAGGGTCGCTGGGAAGCGCTGGGCTGTGCACAGGCTCGGTTGTTATCGTAGGGTCGCTGGGGAGCGCTGGGCCTTCGACGGGCTGGGTTGTTATTGTAGGGTCCCTGGGGAGCGCTGGGCTGAGGACAGGCTGGGTTGTTATTGTAGGGTCTCTGGGGAGCGCTGGGCTGTGGACGGGCTGGGTTGTTATGGTAGGGTCGCTGGGGAGCGCTGGGCCGTGGACAGGCTGGGTTGTTATTGTAGCGTCGCTGAGGAGCGCTGGGCCGTGGACGGACTGGGTTGTTATTGTAGGGTCGCTGGGGAGCGCTGGGCTGTGGACAGGCTGGGTTGTTATTGTAGGGTCTCTGGGGAGCGCTGGGCTGTGGACGGGCTGGGTTGTTATTGTAGGGTCGCTGGGGAGCGCTGGGCTGTGGACGGGCTGGGTTGTTATTGTAGGGTCACCTGGGAGCGCTGGGCCGCGGTCGGGCTGGGTTGTTATTGTAGGGTCGCTGGGGAGCGCTGGGGGCTATGGACAGGCTGGGTTGTTATTGTAGGGTCACCTGGGAGCGCTGGGCCGTGGACGGGCTGGGTTGTTATCGAAGGGTCGCTGGAGAGTGCTGGGCTGTGGACAGCCTGGGTTGTTATTGTAGGGTCTCTGGGGAGCGCTGGGCCGTGGACGGGCTGGGTTGTTATCGTAGGGTCGCTGGGGAGCACTGGGCTGTGGACGGGCTGGGTTGTTATTGTAGGGTCTCTGGGGAGCGCTGGGCTGTGGACAGGCTGGGTTGTTATTGTAGGGTCGCTGGGGAGCGCTGGGCTGTGGACGGGCTGGGTTGTTATTGTAGGGTCGCTGGGGAGCGCTGGGCTGTGGACAGGCTGGGTTGTTATTGTAGGGTCACCTGGGAGCGCTGGGCCGTGGACGGGCTGGGTTGTTATTGTAGCGTCGCTGGGGAGCGCTGGGCCGTGGACGGGCTGGGTTGTTACTTTAGGGTCCCTGGGAAGCGCTGGGCTGTGCACAGGCTGGGTTGTTATTGTAGGGTCGCTGGGGAGCACTGGGCCGTGGACGGGCTGGGTTGTTATTGTAGGGTCTCTGGGGAGCGCTGGGCCGTGGACGGGCTGGGTTGTTATTGTAGGTGTCGCTGGGGAGTGCTGGGGGCTGTGGACGGGCTGGGTTGTTATTGTAGGGTCGCTGGGGAGCGCTGGGCTGTGGACTGGCTGGGTTGTTATTGTAGGGTCCCTGGGGATCGCTGGGCTCTGGACAGGCTGGGTTGTTATTGTAGGGTCTCTGGGGAGCGCTGGGCCGTGGACGGGCTGGGTTGTTATTGTAGGGTCTCTGGGGAGCGCTGGGCCGTGGACGGGCTGGGTTGTTATTGTAGGGTCGCTGGGGAGCGCTGGGCTGTGGACTGGCTGGGTTGTTATTGTAGGGTCCCTGGGGAGCGCTGGGCTGTGGACAGGCTGGGTTGTTATTGTAGGGTCTCTGGGGAGCGCTGGGCCGTGGACGGGCTGGGTTGTTATTGCAGGGTCTCTGGGGAGCGCTGGGCCGTGGACGGGCTGGGTTGTTATTGTAGGGTCTCTGGGGAGCGCTGGGTCGTGGACGGGCTGGGTTTTTATTGTAGGGTCGCTGGGGAGCGCTGGGCCGTGGACGGGCTGGGTTGTTATTGTAGTGTCGCTGAGGAGCGCTGGGCCGTGGACGGGCTGGGTTGTTATTGTAGGGTCGCTGGGGAGCGCTGGGCCGTGGACGGGCTGGGTTGTTATTGTAGGGTCGCTGGGGAGCGCTGGGCCGTGGACGGGCTGGGTTGATATTGTAGGGTCGCTGGGGAGCGCTGGGCTGCGGACGGGCTGGGTTGTTATTATAGGGTCTCTGGGGAGCGCTGGGCTGTGGACAGGCTGGGTTGTTATTGTAGGGTCGCTGGGGAGCGTTGGGCTGTGGACGGGCTGGGTTGTTATTGTAGGGTCGCTGGGGAGCGCTGGGCTGTGGACAGGCTGGGTTGTTATTGTAGGGTCACCTGGGAGCGCTGGGCCGTGGACGGGCTGGGTTGTTATTGTACGGTCGTTGGGGAGCGCTGGGCCGTGGACGGGCTGGGTTGTTATTGTAGGGTCGCTGTGGAGCGCTGGGCCGTGGACAGGCTGGGTTGTTATCGTAGGGTCGCTGGGGAGCGCTGCGCTGTGGACGAGCTGGGTTGTTATCGTAGGGTCGCTGGGGAGCGCTGGGCGGTGGACAGGCTGGGTTGTTATTGTAGGGTCGCTGGGGAGCGCTGGGCCGTGGACGGGCTGGGTTGTTATCGTAGGGTCTCTGGGGAGCGCTGGGCTGTTGACGGGCTGGGTTGTTATCCTAGGGTCGCTGGGGAGGGCTGGGCCGTGGACGGGCTGGGTTGTTATTGTAGGGTCGCTGGGGAGCGCTGGGCGGTGTACGGGCTGGGTTGTAATCGTAGGGTCTCCGGGGAGTGCTGGGCCGTGGACGGGCTGGGTTGTTATTGTAGGGTTGCTGGGGAGCGCTGGGCCGTGGACGGGCTGGGTTGTTATTGTAGGGTCTCTGGCGAGCGCTGGGCCGTGGACGGGCTGGGTTGTTCTTGTAGGGTCTGTGGGGAGCGCTGGGTGCTGTGGACGGGCTGGGTTGTTATTGTAGGGTCTCTGGGGAGTGGTGGGCTGTGGACGGGCTGGGTTGTTATTGTAGGGTCTCTGGGGAGCGCTGGGCTGTGGACGGGCTGGGTTGTTATTTTAGGGTTGCTGGGGAGCTTTCGGCTGTTGACAGGCTGGGTTGTTATTGTAGGGTCGCTGGGGAGCGCTGGGCCATGGATGTGCTGGATTGTTATTGTAGGGTCTCTGGGGAGCGCTGGGCCGTGGACGGGCTGGGTTGTTATCGTAGGGTCGCTGGGGAGCGCTGGGCTGTGGACAGGCTGGGTTGTTATTGTAGGGTCGCTGGGGAGCGCTGGGCTGTGGACGGGCTGGGTTGTTATTGTAGGGTCGCTGGGGAGCGCTGGGCTGTGGACGGGCTGGGTTGTTATTGTAGGGTCGCTGGGGAGCGCTGGGCTGTAGACGGGCTGGGTTGTTATTGTAGGGTCACCTGGGAGCGCTGGGCCATGGACGGGCTGGGTTGTTATTGTAGGGTCTCTGGGGAGTGCTGGGCCATGGACGGGCTGGATTGTTATTGTAGAGTCACTGGGGAGCGCTGGGCTGTGAACGGGCTCGGTTGTTATTGTAGGGTTGCTGGGGAGCGTTGGGCCGTGGACAGGCTGGGTTGTTATTGTAGGGTCGCTGGGGAGCGCTGGGCTGTGGACGGGCTGGGTTGTTATTGTAGGGTCGCTGGGCAGCGCTGGGCCGTGGACGGGCTGGGTTGTTATTGTAGAGTCGCTGGGGAGCGCTGGGCCGTGGACGGGCTGGGTTGTTATTGTAGGGTCGCTGGGGAGCGCTGGGCTGTGGACGGGCTGGGTTGTTATTGTAGGGTCGCTGGGGAGCGCTGGGCCGTGGACGGGCTGGGTGGTTATTGTAGGGTCTCTGGGGAGCGCTGGGCTGTGGACGGGCTGGGTTGTTACTGTAGGGTCGCTGGGAAGCGCTGGGCCGTGGACGGGCTGGGTTGTTATTGTAGGGTCCCTGGGGAGCGCTGGGCTGTGGACAGGCTGGGTTGTTATTGTAGGGTCTCTGGGGAGCGCTGGGCCGTGGACGGGCTGGGTTGTTATTGTAGGGTCTCTGGGGAGCGCTGGGTGGTGGACGGGCTGGGTTGTTATTGTAGGGTCGCTGGGGAGTGCTGGGCCATGGACGGGCTGGATTGTTATTGTAGAGTCACTGGGGAGCGCTGGGCTGTGAACGGGCTCGGTTGTTATTGTAGGGTTGCTGGGGAGCGTTGGGCCGTGGACAGGCTGGGTTGTTATTGTAGGGTCGCTGGGGAGCGCTGGGCTGTGGACGGGCTGGGTTGTTATTGTAGGGTCGCTGGGCAGCGCTGGGCCGTGGACGGGCTGGGTTGTTATTGTAGGGTCGCTGGGGAGCGCTGGGCCGTGGACGGGCTGGGTTGTTATTGTAGGGTCGCTGGGGAGCGCTGGGCCGTGGACGGGCTCGGTTGTTATCGTAGGGTCGCTGGGGAGCGCTGGGCCGTGGACGGGCTGGGTTGTTATTGTAGGGTCGCTGGGGAGCGCTGGGCCGTGGACGGGCTGGGTTGTTATTGTAGGGTCGCTGGGGAGCGCTGGGCCGTGGACGGGCTGGGTTGTTATTGTAGGGTCGCTGGGGAGCGCTGGGCCGTGGACGGGCTCGGTTGTTATCGTAGGGTCGCTGGGGAGCGCTGGGCTGTGGACGGGCTGGGTTGTTATTGTAGGGTCCCTGGGGAGCGCTGGGCTGTGGACAGGCTGGGTTGTTATTGTAGGGTCGCTGGGGAGCGCTGGGCCGTGGACGGGCTGGGTTGTTATTGTAGGGTTGCTGGGGAGCGCTGGGCCGTGGACGGGCTGGGTTGTTATTGTAGGGTTGCTGGGGAGTGCTGGGCCGTGGACGGGCTGGGTTGTGATTGTAGGGTCTCTGGGTAGCGCTGGGCCGTGGACGGGCTGGGTGGTTATTGTAGGGTAGCTGGGGAGCGCTGGGCCGTGGAGGGCTGGGTTGTTATGGTAGGGTCTCTGGGGAGCGCTGGGCTGTGGACGGGCTGGGTTGTTACTGTAGGGTCGCTGGGAAGCGCTGGGCCGTGGACGGGCTGGGTTGTTATTGTAGGGTCCCTGGGGAGCGCTGGGCTGTGGACAGGCTGGGTTTTTATTGTAGGGTCTCTGGGGAGCGCTGGGCCGTGGACGGGCTCGGTTGTTATCGTAGGGTCGCTGGGGAGCGCTGGGCCGTGGACGGGCTCGGTTGTTATCGTAGGGTCGCTGGGGAGCGCTGGGCCGTGGACGGGCTGGGTTGTTATTGTAGGGTCTCTGGGGAGCGCTGGGCCGTGGACGGGCTGGGTTGTTATCGTAGGGTCGCTGGGGAGCGCTGGGCTGTGGACAGGCTGGGTTGTTATTGTAGGGTCGCTGGGGAGCGCTGGGCTGTGGACGGGCTGGGTTGTTATTGTAGGGTCGCTGGGGAGCGCTGGGCTGTGGACGGGCTGGGTTGTTATTGTAGGGTCGCTGGGGAGCGCTGGGCTGTAGACGGGCTGGGTTGTTATTGTAGGGTCACCTGGGAGCGCTGGGCCATGGACGGGCTGGGTTGTTATTGTAGGGTCTCTGGGGAGTGCTGGGCCATGGACGGGCTGGATTGTTATTGTAGAGTCACTGGGGAGCGCTGGGCTGTGAACGGGCTCGGTTGTTATTGTAGGGTTGCTGGGGAGCGTTGGGCCGTGGACAGGCTGGGTTGTTATTGTAGGGTCGCTGGGGAGCGCTGGGCTGTGGACGGGCTGGGTTGTTATTGTAGGGTCGCTGGGCAGCGCTGGGCCGTGGACGGGCTGGGTTGTTATTGTAGAGTCGCTGGGGAGCGCTGGGCCGTGGACGGGCTGGGTTGTTATTGTAGGGTCGCTGGGGAGCGCTGGGCTGTGGACGGGCTGGGTTGTTATTGTAGGGTCGCTGGGGAGCGCTGGGCCGTGGACGGGCTGGGTGGTTATTGTAGGGTCGCTGGGGAGCGCTGGGCCGTGGACGGGCTGGGTTGTTATGGTAGGGTCTCTGGGGAGCGCTGGGCTGTGGACGGGCTGGGTTGTTACTGTAGGGTCGCTGGGAAGCGCTGGGCCGTGGACGGGCTGGGTTGTTATTGTAGGGTCCCTGGGGAGCGCTGGGCTGTGGACAGGCTGGGTTGTTATTGTAGGGTCTCTGGGGAGCGCTGGGCCGTGGACGGGCTGGGTTGTTATTGTAGGGTCTCTGGGGAGCGCTGGGTGGTGGACGGGCTGGGTTGTTATTGTAGGGTCGCTGGGGAGTGCTGGGCCATGGACGGGCTGGATTGTTATTGTAGAGTCACTGGGGAGCGCTGGGCTGTGAACGGGCTCGGTTGTTATTGTAGGGTTGCTGGGGAGCGTTGGGCCGTGGACAGGCTGGGTTGTTATTGTAGGGTCGCTGGGGAGCGCTGGGCTGTGGACGGGCTGGGTTGTTATTGTAGGGTCGCTGGGCAGCGCTGGGCCGTGGACGGGCTGGGTTGTTATTGTAGGGTCGCTGGGGAGCGCTGGGCCGTGGACGGGCTGGGTTGTTATTGTAGGGTCGCTGGGGAGCGCTGGGCCGTGGACGGGCTCGGTTGTTATCGTAGGGTCGCTGGGGAGCGCTGGGCCGTGGACGGGCTGGGTTGTTATTGTAGGGTCGCTGGGGAGCGCTGGGCCGTGGACGGGCTGGGTTGTTATTGTAGGGTCGCTGGGGAGCGCTGGGCCGTGGACGGGCTCGGTTGTTATCGTAGGGTCGCTGGGGAGCGCTGGGCTGTGGACGGGCTGGGTTGTTATTGTAGGGTCCCTGGGGAGCGCTGGGCTGTGGACAGGCTGGGTTGTTATTGTAGGGTTGCTGGGGAGCGCTGGGCTGTGGACAGGCTGGGTTGTTATTGTAGGGTCCCTGGGGAGCGCTGGGCTGTGGACAGGCTCGGTTGTTATTGTAGGGTCGCTGGGGAGCGCTGGGGCGTGGACGGGCTGGGTTGTTATTGTAGGGTCGCTGGGGAGCGCTGGGGGCTGTGGACGGGCTGGGTTGTTATTGTAGGGTCGCTGGGGAGCGCTGGGCCGTGGACGGGCTGGGTTGTTATTGTAGGGTTGCTGGGGAGCGCTGGGCCGTGGACGGGCTGGGTTGTTATTGTAGGGTTGCTGGGGAGTGCTGGGCCGTGGACGGGCTGGGTTGTGATTGTAGGGTCTCTGGGTAGCGCTGGGCCGTGGACGGGCTGGGTGGTTATTGTAGGGTAGCTGGGGAGCGCTGGGCCGTGGACGGGCTGGGTTGTTATGGTAGGGTCTCTGGGGAGCGCTGGGCTGTGGACGGGCTGGGTTGTTACTGTAGGGTCGCTGGGAAGCGCTGGGCCGTGGACGGGCTGGGTTGTTATTGTAGGGTCCCTGGGGAGCGCTGGGCTGTGGACAGGCTGGGTTTTTATTGTAGGGTCTCTGGGGAGCGCTGGGCCGTGGACGGGCTCGGTTGTTATCGTAGGGTCGCTGGGGAGCGCTGGGCCGTGGACGGGCTCGGTTGTTATCGTAGGGTCGCTGGGGAGCGCTGGGCCGTGGACGGGCTGGGTTGTTATTGTAGGGTCCCTGGGGAGCGCTGGGCTGTGGACAGGCTGGGTTGTTATTGTAGGGTCTCTGGGGAGCGCTGGGCCGTGGACGGGCTGGGTTGTTATTGTAGGATCTCTGGGGAGCGCTGGGTGGTGGACGGGCTGGGTTGTTATTGTAGGGTCGCTGGGGAGCGCTGGGCCGTGGACGGGCTGGGTTGTTATTGTAGGGTCGCTGGGGAGCGCTGGGCCGTGGACGGGCTGGGTTGTTATTGTAGAGTTGCTGGGGAGCGCTGGGCTGTGGACGGGCTGGGTTGTTATCGTAGGGTCGCTGGGGAGCGCTTGCCATGGATGTGCTGGGTTGTTATTGTAGGGTCGCTGAGGAGCGCTGTGTTGTGGAGGGGCTAGGTTGTTATTGTAGAGTTGCTGGGGAGCGCTGGGCTGTGGACTGGCTGGGTTGTTATTGTAGGGTCCCTGGGGAGCGCTGGGCTGTGGACAGGCTGGGTTGTTATTGTAGGGTCTCTGGGGAGCGCTGGGCCGTGGACGGGCTGGGTTGTTATTGCAGGGTCTCTGGGGAGCGCTGGGCCGTGGACGGGCTGGGTTGTTATTGTAGGGTCTCTGGGGAGCGCTGGGCCATGGACGGGCTGGGTTGTTATGGTAGGGTCGCTGGGGAGCGCTGGGCCGTGGACGGGCTGGGTTGTTATTGTAGTGTCGCTGAGGAGCGCTGGGCCGTGGACGGACTGGGTTGTTATTGTAGGGTCGCTGGGGAGCGCTGGGCCGTGGACGGGCTGGGTTGTTATTGTAGGGTCGCTGGGGAGCGCTGGGCTGTGGACGGGCTGGGTTGTTATTGTAGGGTCACTGGGGAGCGCTTGGCTCTGGACGGGCTGGGTTGTTATTGTAGGGTCTCTGGGGAGCGCTGGGCTGTGGACGGGCTGGGTTGTTATTGTAGGGTCGCTGGGGAGCGCTGGGCCGTGGACGGGCTGGGTTGTTATTGTAGGGTCACTGGGGAGCGCTTGGCTCTGGACGGGCTGGGTTGTTATTGTAGGGTCTCTGGGGAGCGCTGGGCTGTGGACGGGCTCGGTTGTTATTGTAGGGTCGCTGGGGAGCGCTGGGCCGTGGACGGGCTGGGTTGTTACTGTAGGGTCGCTGGGGAGCGCTGGGGCATGGATGTGCTGGATTGTTATTGTAGGGTCTCTGGGGAGCGCTGGGCTGTGGACGGGCTGGGTTGTTATTGTAGGGTCACTGGGGAGTGCTGGGCCGTGGACGGGCTGGGTTGTTATTGTAGGGTCACTGGGGAGCGTTGGGTTGTGGCCGGGCTGGGTTGTTATTGTAGGGTCTCTGGGGAGCGCTGGGCTGTGGACGGGCTGGGTTGTTATTGTAGGGTCACTGGGGAGTGCTGGGCCGTGGACGGGCTGGGTTGTTATTGTAGGGTCACTGGGGAGCGTTGGGTTGTGGCCGGGCTGGGTTGTTATTGTAGGGTCTCTGGGGAGCGCTGGGTGGTGGACGGGCTGGGTTGTTATTGTAGGGTCGCTGGGGAGTGCTGGGCCATGGACGGGCTGGGTTGTTATTGTAGAGTCACTGGGGAGCGCTGGGCTGTGGCTGGCTGCGTTGTTATTGTAGGGTTGCTGGGGAGCGCTGGGCCGTGGACAGGCTGGGTTGTTATTGTAGGGTTGCTGGGGAGCGCTGGGCCGTGGACGGGCTGGGTTGTTATTGTAGGGTCGCTGGGGAGCGCTGGGCTGTGAACGGGATGGGTTGTTATTGTAGGGTTGCTGGGGAGCGTTGGGCCGTGGACAGGCTGGGTTGTTATTGTAGGGTTGCTGGGGAGCGTTGGGCCGTGGACAGGCTGGGTTGTTACTGTAGGGTCGCTGGGAAGCGCTGGGCTGTGCACAGGCTCGGTTGTTATCGTAGGGTCGCTGGGGAGCGCTGGGCCTTCGACGGGCTGGGTTGTTATTGTAGGGTCCCTGGGGAGCGCTGGGCTGAGGACAGGCTGGGTTGTTATTGTAGGGTCTCTGGGGAGCGCTGGGCTGTGGACGGGCTGGGTTGTTATGGTAGGGTCGCTGGGGAGCGCTGGGCCGTGGACAGGCTGGGTTGTTATTGTAGCGTCGCTGAGGAGCGCTGGGCCGTGGACGGACTGGGTTGTTATTGTAGGGTCGCTGGGGAGCGCTGGGCTGTGGACAGGCTGGGTTGTTATTGTAGGGTCTCTGGGGAGCGCTGGGCTGTGGACGGGCTGGGTTGTTATTGTAGGGTCGCTGGGGAGCGCTGGGCTGTGGACGGGCTGGGTTGTTATTGTAGGGTCACCTGGGAGCGCTGGGCCGCGGTCGGGCTGGGTTGTTATTGTAGGGTCGCTGGGGAGCGCTGGGGGCTATGGACAGGCTGGGTTGTTATTGTAGGGTCACCTGGGAGCGCTGGGCCGTGGACGGGCTGGGTTGTTATCGAAGGGTCGCTGGAGAGTGCTGGGCTGTGGACAGCCTGGGTTGTTATTGTAGGGTCTCTGGGGAGCGCTGGGCCGTGGACGGGCTGGGTTGTTATCGTAGGGTCGCTGGGGAGCACTGGGCTGTGGACGGGCTGGGTTGTTATTGTAGGGTCTCTGGGGAGCGCTGGGCTGTGGACAGGCTGGGTTGTTATTGTAGGGTCGCTGGGGAGCGCTGGGCTGTGGACGGGCTGGGTTGTTATTGTAGGGTCGCTGGGGAGCGCTGGGCTGTGGACAGGCTGGGTTGTTATTGTAGGGTCACCTGGGAGCGCTGGGCCGTGGACGGGCTGGGTTGTTATTGTAGCGTCGCTGGGGAGCGCTGGGCCGTGGACGGGCTGGGTTGTTACTTTAGGGTCCCTGGGAAGCGCTGGGCTGTGCACAGGCTGGGTTGTTATTGTAGGGTCGCTGGGGAGCACTGGGCCGTGGACGGGCTGGGTTGTTATTGTAGGGTCTCTGGGGAGCGCTGGGCCGTGGACGGGCTGGGTTGTTATTGTAGGTGTCGCTGGGGAGTGCTGGGGGCTGTGGACGGGCTGGGTTGTTATTGTAGGGTCGCTGGGGAGCGCTGGGCTGTGGACTGGCTGGGTTGTTATTGTAGGGTCCCTGGGGATCGCTGGGCTCTGGACAGGCTGGGTTGTTATTGTAGGGTCTCTGGGGAGCGCTGGGCCGTGGACGGGCTGGGTTGTTATTGTAGGGTCTCTGGGGAGCGCTGGGCCGTGGACGGGCTGGGTTGTTATTGTAGGGTCGCTGGGGAGCGCTGGGCTGTGGACTGGCTGGGTTGTTATTGTAGGGTCCCTGGGGAGCGCTGGGCTGTGGACAGGCTGGGTTGTTATTGTAGGGTCTCTGGGGAGCGCTGGGCCGTGGACGGGCTGGGTTGTTATTGCAGGGTCTCTGGGGAGCGCTGGGCCGTGGACGGGCTGGGTTGTTATTGTAGGGTCTCTGGGGAGCGCTGGGTCGTGGACGGGCTGGGTTTTTATTGTAGGGTCGCTGGGGAGCGCTGGGCCGTGGACGGGCTGGGTTGTTATTGTAGTGTCGCTGAGGAGCGCTGGGCCGTGGACGGGCTGGGTTGTTATTGTAGGGTCGCTGGGGAGCGCTGGGCCGTGGACGGGCTGGGTTGTTATTGTAGGGTCGCTGGGGAGCGCTGGGCCGTGGACGGGCTGGGTTGATATTGTAGGGTCGCTGGGGAGCGCTGGGCTGCGGACGGGCTGGGTTGTTATTATAGGGTCTCTGGGGAGCGCTGGGCTGTGGACAGGCTGGGTTGTTATTGTAGGGTCGCTGGGGAGCGTTGGGCTGTGGACGGGCTGGGTTGTTATTGTAGGGTCGCTGGGGAGCGCTGGGCTGTGGACAGGCTGGGTTGTTATTGTAGGGTCACCTGGGAGCGCTGGGCCGTGGACGGGCTGGGTTGTTATTGTACGGTCGTTGGGGAGCGCTGGGCCGTGGACGGGCTGGGTTGTTATTGTAGGGTCGCTGTGGAGCGCTGGGCCGTGGACAGGCTGGGTTGTTATCGTAGGGTCGCTGGGGAGCGCTGCGCTGTGGACGAGCTGGGTTGTTATCGTAGGGTCGCTGGGGAGCGCTGGGCGGTGGACAGGCTGGGTTGTTATTGTAGGGTCGCTGGGGAGCGCTGGGCCGTGGACGGGCTGGGTTGTTATCGTAGGGTCTCTGGGGAGCGCTGGGCTGTTGACGGGCTGGGTTGTTATCCTAGGGTCGCTGGGGAGGGCTGGGCCGTGGACGGGCTGGGTTGTTATTGTAGGGTCGCTGGGGAGCGCTGGGCGGTGTACGGGCTGGGTTGTAATCGTAGGGTCTCCGGGGAGTGCTGGGCCGTGGACGGGCTGGGTTGTTATTGTAGGGTTGCTGGGGAGCGCTGGGCCGTGGACGGGCTGGGTTGTTATTGTAGGGTCTCTGGCGAGCGCTGGGCCGTGGACGGGCTGGGTTGTTCTTGTAGGGTCTGTGGGGAGCGCTGGGTGCTGTGGACGGGCTGGGTTGTTATTGTAGGGTCTCTGGGGAGTGGTGGGCTGTGGACGGGCTGGGTTGTTATTGTAGGGTCTCTGGGGAGCGCTGGGCTGTGGACGGGCTGGGTTGTTATTTTAGGGTTGCTGGGGAGCTTTCGGCTGTTGACAGGCTGGGTTGTTATTGTAGGGTCGCTGGGGAGCGCTGGGCCATGGATGTGCTGGATTGTTATTGTAGGGTCTCTGGGGAGCGCTGGGCCGTGGACGGGCTGGGTTGTTATCGTAGGGTCGCTGGGGAGCGCTGGGCTGTGGACAGGCTGGGTTGTTATTGTAGGGTCGCTGGGGAGCGCTGGGCTGTGGACGGGCTGGGTTGTTATTGTAGGGTCGCTGGGGAGCGCTGGGCTGTGGACGGGCTGGGTTGTTATTGTAGGGTCGCTGGGGAGCGCTGGGCTGTAGACGGGCTGGGTTGTTATTGTAGGGTCACCTGGGAGCGCTGGGCCATGGACGGGCTGGGTTGTTATTGTAGGGTCTCTGGGGAGTGCTGGGCCATGGACGGGCTGGATTGTTATTGTAGAGTCACTGGGGAGCGCTGGGCTGTGAACGGGCTCGGTTGTTATTGTAGGGTTGCTGGGGAGCGTTGGGCCGTGGACAGGCTGGGTTGTTATTGTAGGGTCGCTGGGGAGCGCTGGGCTGTGGACGGGCTGGGTTGTTATTGTAGGGTCGCTGGGCAGCGCTGGGCCGTGGACGGGCTGGGTTGTTATTGTAGAGTCGCTGGGGAGCGCTGGGCCGTGGACGGGCTGGGTTGTTATTGTAGGGTCGCTGGGGAGCGCTGGGCTGTGGACGGGCTGGGTTGTTATTGTAGGGTCGCTGGGGAGCGCTGGGCCGTGGACGGGCTGGGTGGTTATTGTAGGGTCTCTGGGGAGCGCTGGGCTGTGGACGGGCTGGGTTGTTACTGTAGGGTCGCTGGGAAGCGCTGGGCCGTGGACGGGCTGGGTTGTTATTGTAGGGTCCCTGGGGAGCGCTGGGCTGTGGACAGGCTGGGTTGTTATTGTAGGGTCTCTGGGGAGCGCTGGGCCGTGGACGGGCTGGGTTGTTATTGTAGGGTCTCTGGGGAGCGCTGGGTGGTGGACGGGCTGGGTTGTTATTGTAGGGTCGCTGGGGAGTGCTGGGCCATGGACGGGCTGGATTGTTATTGTAGAGTCACTGGGGAGCGCTGGGCTGTGAACGGGCTCGGTTGTTATTGTAGGGTTGCTGGGGAGCGTTGGGCCGTGGACAGGCTGGGTTGTTATTGTAGGGTCGCTGGGGAGCGCTGGGCTGTGGACGGGCTGGGTTGTTATTGTAGGGTCGCTGGGCAGCGCTGGGCCGTGGACGGGCTGGGTTGTTATTGTAGGGTCGCTGGGGAGCGCTGGGCCGTGGACGGGCTGGGTTGTTATTGTAGGGTCGCTGGGGAGCGCTGGGCCGTGGACGGGCTCGGTTGTTATCGTAGGGTCGCTGGGGAGCGCTGGGCCGTGGACGGGCTGGGTTGTTATTGTAGGGTCGCTGGGGAGCGCTGGGCCGTGGACGGGCTGGGTTGTTATTGTAGGGTCGCTGGGGAGCGCTGGGCCGTGGACGGGCTGGGTTGTTATTGTAGGGTCGCTGGGGAGCGCTGGGCCGTGGACGGGCTCGGTTGTTATCGTAGGGTCGCTGGGGAGCGCTGGGCTGTGGACGGGCTGGGTTGTTATTGTAGGGTCCCTGGGGAGCGCTGGGCTGTGGACAGGCTGGGTTGTTATTGTAGGGTCGCTGGGGAGCGCTGGGCCGTGGACGGGCTGGGTTGTTATTGTAGGGTTGCTGGGGAGCGCTGGGCCGTGGACGGGCTGGGTTGTTATTGTAGGGTTGCTGGGGAGTGCTGGGCCGTGGACGGGCTGGGTTGTGATTGTAGGGTCTCTGGGTAGCGCTGGGCCGTGGACGGGCTGGGTGGTTATTGTAGGGTAGCTGGGGAGCGCTGGGCCGTGGAGGGCTGGGTTGTTATGGTAGGGTCTCTGGGGAGCGCTGGGCTGTGGACGGGCTGGGTTGTTACTGTAGGGTCGCTGGGAAGCGCTGGGCCGTGGACGGGCTGGGTTGTTATTGTAGGGTCCCTGGGGAGCGCTGGGCTGTGGACAGGCTGGGTTTTTATTGTAGGGTCTCTGGGGAGCGCTGGGCCGTGGACGGGCTCGGTTGTTATCGTAGGGTCGCTGGGGAGCGCTGGGCCGTGGACGGGCTCGGTTGTTATCGTAGGGTCGCTGGGGAGCGCTGGGCCGTGGACGGGCTGGGTTGTTATTGTAGGGTCCCTGGGGAGCGCTGGGCTGTGGACAGGCTGGGTTGTTATTGTAGGGTCTCTGGGGAGCGCTGGGCCGTGGACGGGCTGGGTTGTTATTGTAGGATCTCTGGGGAGCGCTGGGTGGTGGACGGGCTGGGTTGTTATTGTAGGGTCGCTGGGGAGCGCTGGGCCGTGGACGGGCTGGGTTGTTATTGTAGGGTCGCTGGGGAGCGCTGGGCCGTGGACGGGCTGGGTTGTTATTGTAGAGTTGCTGGGGAGCGCTGGGCCGTGGACGGGCTGGGTTGTTATTTTGGGGTCGCTGGAGAGCTTTCGGCTGTTGACAGGCTGGGTTGTTATCGTAGGGTCGCTGGGGAGCGCTTGCCATGGATGTGCTGGGTTGTTATTGTAGGGTCGATGGGGAGCGCTGGGCCGTGGCCGGGCTGGGTTGTTATTGTAGGGTCACTAGGGAGCGCTGTGTGGTGGACGGGCTGGGTTGTTATTGTAGGGTCTCTGGGGAGCGCTGGGTGGTGGACGGGCTGGGTTGTTATTGTAGGGTCGCTGGGGAGCGCTGGGCCGTGGACGGGCTGGGTTGTTATTGTAGGGTCGCTGAGGAGCGCTGTGTTGTGGAGGGGCTAGGTTGTTATTGTAGAGTTGCTGGGGAGCGCTGGGCTGTGGACGGGCTGGGTTGTTATTGTAGGGTTGCTGGGGAGCGCTGGGCTGTGGACGGGCTGGGTTGTTATTGTAGGGTTGCTGGGGAGCGCTGGGCCGTGACCAGGCTGGGTTGTTATTGTAGGGTCGCTGGGCAGCGCTGGGCCATGGACGGGCTGGGTTGTTATTGTAGGGTCTCTGTGGAGCGCCGGGCCGTGGATGGGCTGGGTTGTTATTGTAGGGTCACGGGGGAGCGTTGAGGTGTGGCCGGGCTGGGTTGTTATTGTAGGGTCGTTGGGGAGCGCTGGGCTGTGGACGGGCTGGGTTGTTATTGTAGGGTCGCTGGGGAGCACTGGGCCGTGGACGGGCTGGGTTGTTATTGTAGGTTCGCTGGGGAGCGCTGGGCTGTGGACGGGCTGGGTTGTTATTGTAGGGTCACTGGGGAGCGCTTGGCCGTGGACGGGCTGGGTTGTTATTGTAGGGTCGCGGGGGAGCGCTGAGGTGTGGCCGGGCTGGGTTGTTATTGTAGGGTCTCTGGGGAGCGCTGGGCGGTGGACAGGCTGGGTTGTTATTGTAGGGTCGCTGGGGAGTGCTGGGTGCTGTGGACAGGCTGGGTTGTTATTGTAGGGTCGCTGGGGAGCGCTGGGCTGTGGACAGGCTGGGTTGTTATTGTAGGGTCGCTGGGGAGCGCTGAGCTGTGGACAGGGTGGGTTGTTATTGTAGGGTCGCTGGGGAGCGCTGGGCGGTGGACAGGCTGGGTTGTTATTGTAGGGTCGCTGGGGAGCGCTGGGCTGTGTACAGGCTGGGTTGTTATTGTAGGGTAGCTGGGGAGCGCTGGGCTGTGTACAGGCTGGGTTGTTATTGTAGGGTCGCTGGGCAGCGCTGGGCCATGGACGGGCTGGGTTGTTATTGTAGGGTCTCTGGGGAGCGCCGGGCCGTGGATGGGCTGGGTTGTTATTGTAGGGTCACGGGGGAGCGTTGAGGTGTGGCCGGGCTGGGTTGTTATTGTAGGGTCGTTGGGGAGCGCTGGGCTGTGGACGGGCTGGGTTGTTATTGTAGGGTCGCTGGGGAGCACTGGGCCGTGGACGGGCTGGGTTGTTATTGTAGGTTCGCTGGGGAGCGCTGGGCTGTGGACGGGCTGGGTTGTTATTGTAGGGTCGTGGGGGAGCGCTGGGCTGTGGACGGGCTGGGTTGTTATTGTAGGGTCACTGGGGAGCGCTTGGCCGTGGACGGGCTGGGTTGTTATTGTAGGGTCGCGGGGGAGCGCTGAGGTGTGGCCGGGCTGGGTTGTTATTGTAGGGTCGCTGGGGAGCGCTGGGCTGTGGACAGGCTGGGTTGTTATTGTACGGTCGCTGGGGAGCGCTGAGCTGTGGACAGGGTGGGTTGTTATTGTAGGGTCGCTGGGGAGCGCTGGGCGGTGGACAGGCTGGGTTGTTATTGTAGGGTCGCTGGGGAGCGCTGGGCTGTGTACAGGCTGGGTTGTTATTGTAGGGTAGCTGGGGAGCGTTGGGCCGTGGACAGGCTGGGTTGTTATTGTAGGGTAGCTGGGGAGATTGTGTTAACCTGTGTCTGAACTGTGTAATGGATACATTATCCTGTGCTAATTGCCAGGATGTTTGGAAGAAGGAAAGTTCGGCCTATTGTTTTCTCAGGCCAAATGGCTGCTGGAAATGTATAAAAACCCTGGGACACGATCCGTCTTCATCTCAGATCTGCTTTGGGGCTCACGAAGGGGAGACCCTGAGCCATAAGGATTGAGATCCCCAGTCACTGACTGGAGTCACCCTGAATATGGACATTGGACTGTAACCTAGGGACTGTTTCTAAAAGGACTTTTGGCAACTACAAGCTCATCTCTGCGATGTACCTGAACCTCAAGAATTGAATTCAAGTCTGTCTGTATATTGATCTATTAACCAACACTCTCTCTCTTTTCTTTGTTAATAAATGTTAGTTTAGTGAATGAGAATGGACTAGAATTGTGTATTTGGGGTAAGATCTAAGTTATTATTTGACCTGGGTCTGGGGCTTGGTCCTTTGGGATTGGAAGAACCTTTTCTTATATGATGAAATAAGATTTTCAGAATTTATCATCGTATGTTTGACGAGTGTGTCTGGATGGAGGCTGGAGGCTGGGCACTTTAAGGGAGCTGCATTGTTTGGACTTCTGAGTAACCAGGGAGGTACCAGAGAAGCTGTTTTGGGCTGGTTGGTAAATCTGAGTATGGGAATATCCACCAGCGTTTGGGGTTTCTTTGCCCCATTCTGTTTGCCGTTCACCCTGATTGAGCAACCTCAGCGGGCTCCCACGGGCGGCACCGTCACATGCCCTTAGGGAGGGGAAATGTTCTGATCTTCTGCTTAGTAGAAACCATCCGTGCCCCGGGCAGGCGCCGCTCCCTGGCGAGGGTGAGGCAGGAAGAACCATTTGTCAACAGAGCTTTGAGCCTTCGGCCACTGAACTGTTACCTGAGCCAAATCCCGCTCCAAGGAGGGGGGAGCCGGCTTGTCTAGTTGGGTGAGTCCTTCCTTGGGCCTCTGCCGGGCCTGCCCCCGTGACTGGCTTCGCCCTCCGCCTGCCCGGGCGGGCGCGAGGACTCTCCCGCTGCTGAGCAGAAAGCAGCAGCGATGCTGGGCCGTCTTGGCAGCTGACTTTATATTGCTCTCATGACTGCCTGGCAAAGCGTTCTGGCTGTCCTGGTTCACGGGGCAGGGCTGGGGTCCCCCCTCTTTCTTAGCCTGGCACTGGGCTGCCCCTCCAGCCCCCCTTCGGGGCTCTGCTCCCTGGCGGCGCGGCCCAGCTTCCCTGGGCCCCGGCGGGGATGAGCTGCCCCGGCACGGTGAACCCGCAGCAGAAACGGCCGCTGTGGAAACGGCTCCGCGCTGCCCGGGGGGGCCGTTTGCTCTCTCCAGCCATAGGAGAGGTTATTCTTTGTGCTGATCAAATCCCTCTGGCGGGTCACCCCTCCCCTAAATCCTGGGGCTCAGCTCCCAGCCAGCAACCCCCCTCCCCCCCCGAACCGAGCCTGCGCTCGCCAGGGGCCTGGCTGCAAGCGCCGGCTCTGAATTCTCTGCACGTCCCGTCGAGTCTCTCGCTCGGCCGCTGCGCGCGCGGCTCTGCCGGGGTAGCTGTCTGGGGAGGGGTCAGAGGGGATCTGCGCGGGTCTAGACAAGTCCAGCTGGCCTGGGAGCAGACATCGGAGCAGTGAGCTGCCAAGGGACCTCTGCCTCCCCATGAGATCCATTGCGGGGACCGGAGCCGGGTAATGCGCCCATTGCGGGGACCGGAGCCGGGCAATGCGCCCATTGCGGGGACCGGAGCCGGGCAATGCGCCCATTGCGGGGACCGGAGCCGGGCAATACGCCCATTGCGGGGACCGGAGCCGGGCAATGCGCCCATTGCGGGGACCGGAGCCGGGCAATGCGCCCATTGCGGGGACCGGAGCCGGGCAATGCGCCCATTGCGGGGACCGGAGCCGGGTAATGCGCCCATTGCGGGGACCGGAGCCGGGCAATGCGCCCATTGCGGGACCGGAGCCGGGCAATGCGCCCATTGCGGGGACCGGAGCCGGGCAATGCGCCCATTGCGGGGACCGGAGCCGGGCAATGCGCCCATTGCGGGGACCGGAGCCGGGTAATGCACCCATTGCGGGGACCGGAGCCGGGCAATGCGCCCATTGCGGGGACCGGAGCCGGGCAATGCGCCCATTGCGGGGACCGGAGCCGGGCAATACGCCCATTGCGGGGACCGGAGCCGGGCAATGCGCCCATTGCGGGGACCGGAGCCGGGCAATGCGCCCATTGCGGGGACCGGAGCCGGGCAATGCGCCCATTGCGGGGACCGGAGCTGGGCAATGAGCCCATTGCGGGGACCGGAGCCGGGCAATACGCCCATTGCGGGGACCGGAGCCGGGCAATGCGCCCATTGCGGGGACCGGAGCTGGGCAATGAGCCCATTGCGGGGACCGGAGCCGGGCAATGCGCCCATTGCGGGGACCGGAGCCGGGCAATACGCCCATTGCGGGGACCGGAGCCGGGTAATGCGCCCATTGCGGGGACCGGAGCCGGGCAATGCGCCCATTGCGGGGACCGGAGCCGGGCAATACGCCCATTGCGGGGACCGGAGCCGGGCAATGCGCCCATTGCGGGGACCGGAGCCGGGCAATACACCCATTGCGGGGACCGGAGCCGGGCAATACGCCCATTGCGGGGACGGGCCTGCCCGGCGTCGCTGCGGCCCCTTGTGCAGGAGCTGGTGCCCTCCGGCCCGGGCACCGACACGCCGCGAATCGGCCGGCCAGGCTGGTGAGACGCCGCGTTGAACGCGTGAATCGCGGCACCTCGTGTCGGTCGCCGGTGTCTCTGGCGACTTGCTGCCCTGTGGAGCTGGCAGCCCCGGGGGGTTCACGGCCTGTCCCTGGGGCAGACGGGTGTGCCCGGGGCTCCCAGGGGGCAGAGGCTCCCAGGGGGCAGAGGCTCCCTAGGGCCTGGCCAGACCCGGCTGGGATCCCTGGGGGGTCTCCTGCTCCGGGCGCCCTGTCGGCACCGGGAGCTCACAGGCCCGAAGGACTCGCCCCAGGGCTCAGTGACTGGCGCCTCCCCCAGGGCTCCCCGGCTCAGCGCACCCCACTGCGCCGGCAGGGGGCCCCTGCTTGGGACACGCCCGGGGCTGCCCAGCGGAGTCCCGCACAGCCAGTCTCTCGGCCCCCAGCACCCCCATGGACAGCGGGGGCGGGTCAATGGGCTGCTCCCCGCATCCCGGGGCCCCCCCCGCGCCGGGAGAGGCGGGTCCGGGGGCGGTCCCGGGGGCGGGGCCATGGGCTGCTCCCGCCCCCCATCCCGGGGCTCCCCCCGCGCCGGGAGAGGCGGGTCCGGGGGCGGGGCCATGGGCTGCCCCTCCCCCCATCCCGGGCCCCCCCTCGCCCCGCCCCCCGGGGGTTGGGCTTCCTGGGTCAGCGCCGCGGCTGCATCCGCGCCCGGCCCCGCTGCTGCTCCCGGCCCGGGCGGGGGGAGCCCGGGGGCCGCGCTGGGCTGGGGCCGCCCCTGGGCCGGGCAGCGCCGGGCTCCGCCGCGGGGAGCCGCTGAGCCGGGCCGGCAGGTGCGGGAGGGGCCGGGCCGGGCCGGGCCGCGCCGCGGGGGGCTGGAAGGGGCGGGGGGGGCAGTGCGCGGGGGGGCGCAGCCCCCATCCAGCCATGGGGCAGGAGCAGCCCCCACCGGGGGGGGGGGGCTGTGGGATGTTCAGATCTTAGTCACCCCCCCGCCCTCCCAGTGCCCCCCCTCGCCCCTCGGGGTGTCTGCAGCAGGGGCAGTGAGACCCCCTGCCCCCCGCGTCAGCCCCACGGGCCCCTCCCGCCCCCTCCCTGCCCCCCGCGTCAGGCCCACGGGCCCATCCCGCCCCCTCCCTGCCCCCCGCGTCAGCCCCACGGGCCCCTCCCGCCGCCTCCCTACCCCCCAGGTCAGCCCCACAGGCCCCTCCTGCCCCCTCCATGCCCCCTGCGTCAGCCCCACGGGCCCCTCCCGCCCCCTCTCTGCCCCCCGCAAGAGGCCCATGGGCCCATCCCGCCCGGTATCCTGCCCCCCCAGGTCAGGCCACGCCCCCCGGAGCAGACCGGGGCTGGGTTCAAATCATGGGACGTTCTCTGAGGCAGATACTCTCCGGCCGCGTCGCTCACCCTGATCTCGCCTGTCCCCGTCCCGAGCAGGATTTCTGACCCCTGGGCCGGACGCGCTGTCCCGTATGGAGCGAGGGGCAGAGCCGGGGGTCCCGAGTCCCCGGGGTGCTGAGGAGACACCAAGAGACGCCCGCACAGGTGAGGAATCCTTCAACCGGCTCGGAAATTCATCCCTGGCTTCCTGGAGCCGTTAAATCCTGGGCAGTAACAGAAGAGTCCTGCCAGGTGCGGCCCCGGCCCCCTGCCTTTTCCCCACCTCGTTTTATCTGTGTAAATGTTTTTCTGTGCCCCATCCCGTGTGAGAGACCCACACCGCACAACAGGGCGGCTCTGTCCCTCCTTTCCCATTCCCGTGTGAGACCCACACCGCACACCGGGGCGGCTCTGTCCCTCCTTTCCCATTCCCGTGTGAGACCCACACCGCACAACGGGGCGGCTCTGTCCCTCCTTTCCCATTCCCGTGTGAGACCCACACCGCACAACAGGGCGGCTCTGTGCCTCCTTTCCCATTCCCGTGTGAGAGACCCACACCGCACACCGGGGCGGCTCTGTCCCTCCTTTCCCATTCCCGTGTGAGAGACCCACACCGCACAACGGGGCGGCTCTGTCCCTCCTTTCCCATTCCCGTGTGAGACCCACACCGCACAACAGGGCGGCTCTGTGCCTCCTTTCCCATTCCCGTGTGAGAGACCCACACCGCACAACGGGGCGGCTCTGTCCCTCCTTTCCCATTCCCGTGTGAGACCCACACCGCACAACGGGGCGGCTCTGTCCCTCCTTTCCCATTCCCGTGTGAGAGACCCACACAGCACAACGGGGCGGCTCTGTTCCTCCTTTCCCATTCCCGTGTGAGACCCACACCGCACAACGGGGCGGCTCTGTCCCTCCTTTCCCATTCCCGTGTGAGACCCACACCGCACAACGGGGCCGCTCCGTCCCTCTTTCCCATTCCCGTGTGAGAGACCCACACCGCACAACGGGGCGGCTCTGTCCCTCCTTTCCCATTCCCGTGTGAGACCCACACCGCACAACGGGGCAGCTCTGTCCCTCCTTTCCCATTCCCGTGTGAGAGACCCACACAGCACAACGGGGCGGCTCTGTCCCTCCTTTCCCATTCCCGTGTGAGACCCACACCGCACAACGGGGCCGCTCTGTCCCTCTTTCCCATTCCCGTGTGAGAGACCCACACCGCACAACGGGGCGGCTCTGTCCCTCCTTTCCCATTCCCGTGTGAGACCCACACCGCACAACGGGGCCGCTCTGTCCCTCCTTTCCCATTCCCGTGTGAGACCCACACCGCACAACGGGGCCGCTCTGTCCCTCTTTCCCATTCCCGTGTGAGACCCACACCGCACAACGGGGCGGCTCCGTCCCTCCTTTCCCATTCCCGTGTGAGAGACCCACACAGCACAACGGGGCGGCTCTGTTCCTCCTTTCCCATTCCCGTGTGAGACCCACACAGCACAACGGGGCGGCTCTGCCCCCCTTTCCCATTCCCGTGTGAGACCCACACCGCACAACGGGGTGGCTCTGTCCCTCCATTCCCATTGCCATGTGAGAGACCCACACCACACAATGGGGCGGCTCTGTCCCTCCATTCCCATTGCCATGTGAGAGACCCACACCGCACAACGGGGCGGCTCTGTCCCTCCTTTCCCATTCCCGTGTGAGAGACCCACACCGCACAACGGGGCGGCTCTGTCCCTCCTTTCCCATTCCCGTGTGAGACCCACACCGCACAACAGGGCTGCTCTGTCCCTCCTTTCCCAATCCCGTGTGAGACCCACACAGCACAACGGGACGGCTCTGTCCCTCCTTTCCCATTCCCGTGTGAGAGACCCACACCGCACAACGGGGCGGCTCTGTCCCTCCTTTCCCATTCCCGTGTGAGACCCACACCGCACAACGGGGCGGCTCTGTCCCTCCTTTCCCATCCCGTGTGAGAGACCCACACCGCACAACGGGGCGGCTCTGTCCCTCCTTTCCCATTCCCGTGTGAGAGACCCACACCGCACAACAGGGCGGCTCTGTCCCTCCTTTCCCATTCCCGTGTGAGAGACCCACACCGCACAACAGGGCGGCTCTGTCCCTCCTTTCCCATTCCCGTGTGAGAGACCCACACCGCACAACAGGGCGGCTCTGTCCCTCCTTTCCCATTCCCATGTGAGACCCACACAGCACAACTGGGCGGCTCTGTCCCTCCTTTCCCATTCCCGTGTGAGACCCACACCGCACAACGGGGCGGCTCTGTTCCTCCTTTCCCATTCCCATGTGAGACCCACACCGCACAACGGGACGGCTCTGTCCCTCCTTTCCCATTCCCGTGTGAGACCCACACCGCACAACGGGGCGGCTCTGTCCCTCTTTTCCCATTCCCGTGTGAGAGACCCACACCGCACAACGGGGCAGCTCTGTCCCTCCTTTCCCATTCCCGTGTGAGAGACCCACACCGCACAACGGGGCGGCTCTGTCCCTCCTTTCCCATTGCCATGTGAGAGACCCACACCGCACAACGGGGCGGCTCTGTCCCTCCTTTCCCATTCCCGTGTGAGAGACCCACACTGCACAACGGGGCGGCTCTGTCCCTCCTTTCCCATTCCCGTGTGAGACCCACACCGCACAACAGGGCTGCTCTGTCCCTCCTTTCCCAATCCCGTGTGAGACCCACACAGCACAACGGGACGGCTCTGTCCCTCCTTTCCCATTCCCGTGTGAGAGACCCACACCGCACAACGGGGCGGCTCTGTCCCTCCTTTCCCATTCCCGTGTGAGACCCACACCGCACAACGGGGCGGCTCTGTCCCTCCTTTCCCATTCCCGTGTGAGAGACCCACACCGCACAACGGGGTGGCTCTGTCCCTCCTTTCCCATTGCCATGTGAGAGACCCACATCGCACAACGGGGCGGCTCTGTCCCTCCTTTCCCATTCCCGTGTGAGAGACCCACACCGCACAACGGGGCGGCTCTGTCCCTCCTTTCCCATTCCCGTGTGAGAGACCCACACCGCACAACAGGGCGGCTCTGTCCCTCCTTTCCCATTCCCATGTGAGACCCACACAGCACAACTGGGCGGCTCTGTCCCTCCTTTCCCATTCCCATGTGAGACCCACACAGCACAACTGGGCGGCTCTGTCCCTCCTTTCCCATTCCCGTGTGAGACCCACACCGCACAACGGGGCGGCTCTGTCCCTCCTTTCCCATTGCCATGTGAGAGACCCACACCGCGCAACAGGGCGGCTCTGTCCCTCCTTTCCCATTCCCGTGTGAGACCCACACCGCACAACGGGGCGGCTCTGTCCCTCCTTTCCCATTCCCGTGTGATACCCACACAGCACAACGGGGCGGCTCTGCCCCCCTTTCCCATTCCCGTGTGAGACTCACACCGCACAACGGGGCAGCTCTGTCCCTCCTTTCCCATTCCCGTGTGAGACCCACACCGCACAACGGGGTGGCTCTGTCCCTCCATTCCCATTGCCATGTGAGAGACCCACACCACACAATGGGGCGGCTCTGTCCCTCCATTCCCATTGCCATGTGAGAGACCCACACCGCACAACGGGGCGGCTCTGTCCCTCCTTTCCCATTCCCGTGTGAGAGACCCACACCGCACAACGGGGCGGCTCTGTCCCTCCTTTCCCATTCCCGTGTGAGACCCACACCGCACAACAGGGCTGCTCTGTCCCTCCTTTCCCAATCCCGTGTGAGACCCACACAGCACAACGGGACGGCTCTGTCCCTCCTTTCCCATTCCCGTGTGAGAGACCCACACCGCACAACGGGGCGGCTCTGTCCCTCCTTTCCCATTCCCGTGTGAGACCCACACCGCACAACGGGGCGGCTCTGTCCCTCCTTTCCCATCCCGTGTGAGAGACCCACACCGCACAACGGGGCGGCTCTGTCCCTCCTTTCCCATTCCCGTGTGAGAGACCCACACCGCACAACAGGGCGGCTCTGTCCCTCCTTTCCCATTCCCGTGTGAGAGACCCACACCGCACAACAGGGCGGCTCTGTCCCTCCTTTCCCATTCCCGTGTGAGAGACCCACACCGCACAACAGGGCGGCTCTGTCCCTCCTTTCCCATTCCCATGTGAGACCCACACAGCACAACTGGGCGGCTCTGTCCCTCCTTTCCCATTCCCGTGTGAGACCCACACCGCACAACGGGGCGGCTCTGTTCCTCCTTTCCCATTCCCATGTGAGACCCACACCGCACAACGGGACGGCTCTGTCCCTCCTTTCCCATTCCCGTGTGAGACCCACACCGCACAACGGGGCGGCTCTGTCCCTCCTTTCCCATTCCCGTGTGAGAGACCCACACCGCACAACGGGGCAGCTCTGTCCCTCCTTTCCCATTCCCGTGTGAGAGACCCACACCGCACAACGGGGCGGCTCTGTCCCTCCTTTCCCATTGCCATGTGAGAGACCCACACCGCACAACGGGGCGGCTCTGTCCCTCCTTTCCCATTCCCGTGTGAGAGACCCACACCGCACACCGGGGCGGCTCTGTCCCTCCTTTCCCATTCCCGTGTGAGACCCACACCGCACAACAGGGCTGCTCTGTCCCTCCTTTCCCAATCCCGTGTGAGACCCACACAGCACAACGGGACGGCTCTGTCCCTCCTTTCCCATTCCCGTGTGAGAGACCCACACCGCACAACGGGGCGGCTCTGTCCCTCCTTTCCCATTCCCGTGTGAGACCCACACCGCACAACGGGGCGGCTCTGTCCCTCCTTTCCCATTCCCGTGTGAGAGACCCACACCGCACAACGGGGTGGCTCTGTCCCTCCTTTCCCATTGCCATGTGAGAGACCCACATCGCACAACGGGGCGGCTCTGTCCCTCCTTTCCCATTCCCGTGTGAGAGACCCACACCGCACAACGGGGCGGCTCTGTCCCTCCTTTCCCATTCCCGTGTGAGAGACCCACACCGCACAACAGGGCGGCTCTGTCCCTCCTTTCCCATTCCCATGTGAGACCCACACAGCACAACTGGGCGGCTCTGTCCCTCCTTTCCCATTCCCATGTGAGACCCACACAGCACAACTGGGCGGCTCTGTCCCTCCTTTCCCATTCCCGTGTGAGACCCACACCGCACAACGGGGCGGCTCTGTCCCTCCTTTCCCATTGCCATGTGAGAGACCCACACCGCGCAACAGGGCGGCTCTGTCCCTCCTTTCCCATTCCCGTGTGAGACCCACACCGCACAACGGGGCGGCTCTGTCCCTCCTTTCCCATTCCCGTGTGATACCCACACCGCACAACGGGGCGCCTCTGTCCCTCCTTTCCCATTCCCGTGTGAGACCCACACCGCACAACGGGGTGGCTCTGTCCCTCCTTTCCCATTCCCGTGTGAGAGACCCACACCGCACAACGGGGCGGCTCTGTCCCTCCTTTCCCATTCCCGTGTGAGACCCACACCGCACAACGGGGCGGCTCTGTCCCTCCTTTCCCATTCCCGTGTGAGAGACCCACACCGCACAACGGGGCGGCTCTGTCCCTCCTTTCCCATTCCCGTGTGAGACCCACACCGCACAACGGGGCGGCTCTGTCCCTCCTTTCCCATTCCCGTGTGAGACCCACACCGCACAACGGGGCGGCTCTGTCCCTCCTTTCCCATTTCCGTGCCTCGGTTTCCCTGTTGTTGGGTGGATCAGGCACCTTGAACCATCTTTGCAAAGTGCGTTGCGACGTCCGGATGAACAGCTGCTCCGGCGGCCCGGAGCAGGAGCGTAATCACTGCAAAGGCTCCCGCCCGTCCCGGGCCTCGGCCCAGACGAGACCTCGTTACGTTCCTGGCTCTTTTCATGTTGTGCCTCGTGAAGAATAACAGCGATTTGTGTGACGGGAGCCTCTAGCCGGGCTGAGGTCAGGAGCCCGTTGTGCTCGGTGCTGGACGTACGCCTAGCGGGAGACGGTCCCTGCTCCGGGACCCGGCAGCGCGGGGAGGGGTGTGAGGCCAAAGCGAAGCCCGGGCAGAGGACGGAGCAGCGGGGCGATGGAGCCGGGAATCGAGCCCAGGACTCCAGAGGCGGAGGAGTGACCAGTGCGTGGTGTTTAAGTACCCGGGAGGGGGAAATAGCAGCTGCTAAAGGGATCTTTGTCTGGGGCCGCTCTGGCTGTAAGCTGTGTGAGTCTGACCCCCCAGACCGCACTGCCCCCCAGCACACCGGTAGTTCCCCTGGGGTGACACGTGGGGGTCGCTGGGACGCTGACTAGGCACCCAGCGTCTCTGGCCGGCTGTGCCCGGGACCCGGCAGCGCGGTCGCTTTCGTGTATCGCCCCCACGCCCGCCCAGCGACGTCCTGGGTCCGCGCTGACGTCTACGCGTTAACCTGAACCGCGACGGCTGCCGCGGCGCTCCTGATAGGGGTGTGGGGAACCTGGCGGCCACTCGCTGCAGCAAAGGAGACGGGTCTGCTCCCATCCCTAGACCCTGCACGACCTGTCCATCCACCCCTGGATCCTGATGTGTCCAGTCCCCGCCCCCGCGCTGGGAATAGCCCCCGCGCTCCCTGGGCTGGTGCTCCGAGTGAAATCCACCTGACTCTTGTCAGTGTCACAGCAGCCCACAGGAACCAGCCCTGACAATGGCCAGTGTCCTCTCAACCTCCTGCTGCCGGGGGATCTCTGAGCAGCACCAGAGCGGCCTGTCTGCTGACTCAGAAGGCGGTGCGGCCTCATCGGGCTCCCTACAAAATCAGCCTCCCAACAAGAAGGGCCAGAAAGGAGAGCTTGAACCCTGCGGGAGTTCCCGGCTCGGGGCCTCTCCTCCCACCCGGGGCACTCACGGGAGGCCAGGGGATTTTTACACCTAGGGTTTGTTCCCCTTAGCCGAGGAGTCCGGCGCAGGGAGTGACGGGTGTCTGGCTTCTCTCTTTCTTCCAGCGCCTGGGAACGAGGAGGCGGCGAGGGAGACGCTGGCAGGAGGATCTGGAGGGGACGTTTCCCGGAGTCCGGAGCCCGGGGAAAGCCTCCGAGGGGCAGCAGGGGAACCCCACGGAGGAGCGTGGGGGTGAATCCGCTCCCCGCGGGGGCGAGACAATGGACCTGGGCGAGGCCACGGCCCGGCCAGGGCGTCTCTACACCTGCCCGGAGTGCGGGAAAAGCTTCACGCAGAGTTCGCACTTCCTCCGGCACCAGACGGTGCACACCGGGGAGCGGCCCTACCCGTGCGCGGACTGCGGGAAGAGCTACCGGCAGAACTCGGACCCTGGTGAGCCACCGCCGGCTGCACACGGGCGAAGAGCCCTTCCACTGCGCCGAGTGCGGCAAGCGCTTCCGGCAGAGCTCGGAGCTCATCCTCCACCAGCGCAGCCACACGGCCGAGGCCCCCTACCCCTGCCCCCAGTGCGGCAAGCGCTTCCGCCGCAGCTCCCACCGCCTGGCCCACCAGCGCACCCACACCGCCGAGCGCCCCTGCCGGTGCCCCGACTGCGGCAAGGGCTTCCGCACCAGCTCGGACGTGGCGCAGCACGGCGCACCCACACCGGCGAGCGCCCCCACCCCTGCCCCGACTGCGGCCGGCGCTTCAGCGTCCGCTCCACCCTGGTCAACCACCGGCGGGTGCACACGGCCGAGCGGCCCTTCGCCTGCGCCGAGTGCGGCCGGCGCTTCGCCCAGAGCTCCACCCTCAACCGGCACCGGCGCCTGCACGCGGGCGAGCGGCCCTACCGCTGCCTGGAGTGCGGCAAGGCCTTCAGCCGCAGCTCCAACCTGCTGACCCACCAGGTGCTGCACACCGGCGAGCGCCCCTTCCGCTGCCCCCGCTGCCCCAAGCGCTTCAACCAGCGCGCCAACCTGCTGACCCACCAGCGCACCCACACCGGCGAGCGCCCCCACCAGTGCCCCCGCTGCCCCAAGCGCTTCAGCCAGAGAGCCAACCTGCGGGTGCACCAGCGGCTGCACCAGGGGGACTGACCCCGGCCGGCCGCCCGGGTCCCTGGCATCGGGGGTGGGGGGCCGATCGGGGATCCCTCCGGCTCTGCAGCTGCCCGGCTCCCTGGCGTCGGGGGGGCCGATCGGGGACCCCTCCGGCTCTGCAGCTGCCCGGCTCGCTGGCATCAGGGGGGTGGGGGGCCGATCGGGGACCCCTCCGGCTCGGCAGCCCCCCAGCTCCCTGGCGTCAGGGTGGGGGGCCGATGGGGGACCCCTCCGGCTCTGCAGCCGCCCGGCTCCCTGGCGTCAGGGGGGCCGATGGGGGACCCCTCCGGCTCTGCAGCCGCCCGGCTCCCTGGCGTCGGGGGGGCCGATCGGGGACCCCTCCGGCTCTGCAGCTGCCCGGCTCCCTGGCGTCGGGGGGGCCGATGGGGGACCCCTCTGGCTCTGCAGCCGCCCGGCTCGCTGGCATCGGGGGGCCGATGGGGGACCCCTCCGTCTCTGCAGCCGCCCGGCTCCCTGGCGTCAGGGGTGGGGGGCCGATGGGAGACCCCTCCGGCTCTGCAGCCGCCCGGCTCCCTGGCATCGGGGGGGCCGATGGGGGACCCCTCCGGCTCTGCAGCTGCTCGGCTCACTGGCATCGGGGGGGGGGCCGATCGGGGACCCCTCCGGCTCTGCAGCCGCCCGGCTCGCTGGCGTCGGGGGGGCCGATGGGGGATCCCTCCGGCTCTGCAGCCGCCCGGCTCCCTGGCATCGGGGGGGCCGATCGGGGACCCCTCCGGCTCTGCAGCCGCCCGGCTCGCTGGCGTCGGGGGGGGCCGATGGGGGATCCCTCCGGCTCTGCAGCCGCCCGGCTCGCTGGCGTCGGGGGGGCCGATGGGGGATCCCTCCGGCTCTGCAGCTGCTCGGCTCACTGGCGTCGGGGGTGGGGGGGCGATCAGGGGACCCCTCTGGCTCAGCAGCCCCCCAGCTCCCTGGCGTCGGGGGTGGGCCGATACGGTGACCCCTCCGGCCCGGGCAGCCCCTGGCAGCCCCGACCAGCTCTTCCGTCCTGCCAGCCCGGCGTAGGGGACGGAGTGAATGGGCCGAAGGTGTTAGTGTAACCCAGCCGCTGTCCCCCGTTCCACAGTGTTAAACAGGGGCCGGGGTGCAGAGACGAGACCTCTCCCCGCTCAGCACTGGGCAAACGCCGTTCAGCAGCCTGGGAACCGTCCCGTAAACGACGCAGCAAAGGCCGAGCCGGTAGAGCCTTTGCCGTGAGGTACGGAGCCAGCCCAGGCTCTCCTTGCCCCAGTGTCCTCGGTCCCGGTCCCGGCCGCCGGAGACAGGAAACACCCTTTGGCCGAGCGTCTCCGGGGTGCATCGCAGCTGGCAGTGACGGGAGCGGAGACGGGCTGGAGCCAAACGTCCGGTCCTGTCCAGCCCAGGTGGTGTCTGGGCTTTGGCTGGGGCTGGGGGCGGGTGGCCGTGTCCTCTGGGTCCCGCTCTGTGGCCCGGGCTGGGTGGACATTTCTCGGGGGGGGGAGCTAGGATGGGGAAACTCGCTCCAGTGGACACGTCTGGTTGTTTTGTCCATCCCCCACCCACCCCCCACAAAGTCTCTTTCTTTAAGGCCCCACAAAGGGGGGGGTGGCTCAGCCCTGCCCCTCCTCACTATGTTCACCAATTAAATGTATTTCCATGCGGACAAACTTCGTGTAAGTTACGTTGTTCCCCCATTTTCATGTTCACGAAGTTCACACCCTGAACACACACAGTCCCCGGTGCCGTGTCAATCGGGTTGACACTAATTCGGTCTGGGTTTTGTGCACCTGTCTGTACCACCCGGGATTCAGAACAACCTGGCCGACTTTTCCCAGTTACTTCCCACGCAGGCCGAAGTTATAAACCCGATTGTCCCACTAGGTCGCTGGGCTAATGTCGTGACCCCCCCGCTCCAGAAAATCCCTTGGCCGGGGGGCTGCAGGGTCCGTGTAGCTCTGTCCCGTACCCCGTGTCATTCACAACACTTACAGTGGAGCCCCGCGGATCCGATCGAACTGGGACGGGGCCAGATCGGATCATCAGCAATCCAGAGAATCAGGAGACTGGGCGAAGAGCTTTCTATCCGTTGGCTGAAGACGCGGGGTTGCTTTTAAACTAGCTGACCCGTCCCGGAAAAGCATTAAATCTCCCCCCTTATCTGCTTAACAGACCGTACAAACCCGGAGTTCTTGCAAACAGGATTTTGTTCATTTATTACCAGGAAAGCCCAGGTGAGTTTTAAACAAGTCGTGCCGGTATCGATCCTTTGTACACTCCTCACTCTGTAACCCTGAACGTTACAGGGACGACCGCCTGCAACGTCTGTTTGTTTAACGTCACCAAGGCACCGTCGCTGGTTAGCTGGTTTACACGTAACGTCACGAACAGAACAATTTTAAAGAAATGCAAAAATGATAATCATCACCCAGCATTAAAACATGGGCCCGTCCTTATTTACAGCCACACGAACTGAAACCTCTTTCCTGTCCTACCTTCTCGCACGTCTCTCCAGTCCCTGCTGTCCATCCAGTTCGTCATGTACTCCATCCCCTTCCTTGAGATCTGCGTCTCACAGACTGGTCAGTCCCACAAGAACGGGACCGCCAGCCAATCCGGACCGCCGACACGTTTGCACGGGACCCCGAAATCTATTCACTTATTTCATTGTTGTGATTGTTTATTATTGTCTCTGGAGTCCGGACCTGGATTCTACCTTGACAGAGAAATTTGGACTTTGGCAAAGTCCAACAATGACCCCGGCTCTGTAGAGATCAGCAGGGATGTGTCCCCGAATTCCCCAGTGCTCACCCTACGCGGGGACCAAGAACTCCCTATAGGGGAGGCTCGTGGCATGGGACACTGACTAACTGGCATGACTGTAACCCAAGAGCGGCGTGCGGCCTGGCTCGCGCTCACGGGAGTCAGAGCGACTCCCGCCCGGAGGAGACAGGATGGATGTTTCCATCCCAGTTCAGGAGAGAGTGTGACGGATCTGCAAAGCGGGGGGGGGGGTACGGCTCCCATCAGCCCCCTCCCCATTGCATGGGTCCCTCCTGCCTTTCCCCGGTTCTGTCCAGAGAGCCTTTACCAGCCCAGCGCGCCAGGGCATGGCTGGTTCCCTCGGAAGCGGCAGGGGGCTGGATCCCTGAGCCGCTGGGGCGTCCGGCAGAGCCATGCGGTGCCCAGAGCCCTGGATTCGGGCACCTCGACTGCAACCCCCAGCCTAAAATCACGACTGCGGCGGGCTCCCGGGTTCTGCTAACAGCCCCCGTGGAGCATTGAATCCCGCCGCGAGGGCTGAGGATGCTGAGGACCTCGGCAGCTCCCTGCACTGGGTCAGGATGGGTCACTGCTCCGGGCACGGGATCCGGGCCGGGGCCCCGGCTGGTGGGAATCGGCCACAGCCCCACTGCAGTCGGTGGGGCCGGGTTCCCGGCTGGTGGGAATCGGCCGCGGCCCCACTGGGGTCGGTGGGGCCGGGGTCCCGGCTGGTGGGAGTCGGCCGCGGCCCCACTGGGGTCGGTGGGGCCGGGGTCCCGGCTGGTGGGAGTCGGCCGCGGCCCCACTGGGGTCGGTGGGGCCGGGGTCCCGGCTGGTGGGAGTCGGCCGCGGCCCCACTGGGGTCGGTGGGGCCGGGTCCCGGCTGGTGGGAGTCGGCCGCGGCCCCACTGGGGACGGTGGGGCCGGGGTCCCCGGTGGTGGGAATCGGCCGCGGCCCCACTGGGGTCGGTGGGGCCGGCCGCGGCCCCACTGGGGTCGGTGGGGCCGGGGTCCCGGCTGGTGGGAGTCGGCCGCGGCCCACTGGGGTCGGTGGGGCCGGGGTCCCGGCTGGTGGGAGTCGGCCGCGGCCCCACTGGGGTCGGTGGGGCCGGGGTCCCGGCTGGTGGGAATCGGCCGCGGCCCCACTGGGGTCGGTGGGGCCGGCCGCGGGCCCCACTGGGGTCGGTGGGGCCGGGGTCCCGGCTGGTGGGAATCGGCCGCGGCCCCACTGGGGTCGGTGGGGCCGGGTCCCGGCTGGTGGGAATCGGCCGCGGCCCCACTGGGGTCGGTGGGGCCGGGGTCCCGGCTGGTGGGAGTCGGCCGCGGCCCACTGGGGTCGGTGGGGCCGGGGTCCCGGCTGGTGGGAGTCGGCCGCGGCCCCACTGGGGTCGGTGGGGCCGGGTCCCGGCTGGTGGGAGTCGGCCGCGGCCCCACTGGGGTCGGTGGGGCCGGGGTCCCGGCTGGTGGGAATCGGCCGCGGCCCCACTGGGGTCGGTGGGGCCGGGGTCCCGGCTGGTTGGAATCGGCCGCCGCCCCACTGGGGTCGGTGGGGCCGGGTTCCCGGCTGGTGGGAATCGGCCGCAGCCCCACTGGGGTCGGTGGGGCCGGGGTCCCGGCTGGTGGGGAGTCGGCCGCAGCCCCACTGGGGTCGGTGGGGGCCAGGGTCCCGGCTCGTGGGAGTCGGCCGCAGCCCCACTGGGGTCGGTGGGGCCCCGGCTGGGTGGGAATCGGCCCGCAGCCCCACTGCGGTCGGTGGGGCCGGGTTCCCGGCTGGTGGGAATCGGCCGCAGCCTCACTGCGGTCGGTGGGGCCGGGTTCCCGGCTGGTGGGAATCGGCCGCAGCCCCACTGGGGTCGGTGGGGCCGGGTTCCCGGCTGGTGGGAATCGGCCGCAGCCTCGGTGGGGCCGGGTTCCCGGCTGGTGGGAATCGGCCGCAGCCCCACTGCGGTCGGTGGGGCCGGGTTCCCGGCTGGTGGGAATCGGCCGCAGCCCCACTGCGGTCGGTGGGGCCGGGTTCCCGGCTGGTGGGAATCGGCCGCGGCCCCACTGGGGTCGGTGGGGCCGGGTCCCGGCTGGTGGGAATCGGCCGCGGCCCCACTGGGGTCGGTGGGGCCGGGGTCCCGGCTGGTGGGAATCGGCCGCGGCCCCACTGGGGTCGGTGGGGCCGGGGGCCCCGGCTGGTGGGAATCGGCCGCGGCCCCACTGGGGTCGGTGGGGCCGGGGCCCCGGCTGGTGGGAATCGGCCGCGGCCCCACTGGGGCCGGTGGGGCCGGGGCCCCGGCTGGTGGGAATCGGCCGCGGCCCCACTGGGGCCGGTGGGGGCCGGGGCCCCGGCTGGTGGGAGTCGGCCGCGGCCCCACTGGGGCCGGTGGGGCCGGGGTCCCGGCTGGTGGGAGTCCGGCCGCGGCCCCACTGGGGGCCGGGGTCCCGGCTGGTGGGAGTCGGCCGCGGCCCCACTGGGGCCGGTGGGGCCGGGGTCCCGGCTGGTGGGAGTCGGCCGCGGCCCCACTGGGGCCGGTGGGGCCGGGGTCCCGGCTGGTGGGAGTCGGCCGCGGCCCCACTGGGGCCGGTGGGGCCGGGGGTCCCGGCTGGTGGGAGTCGGCCGCGGCCCCACTGGGGCCGGTGGGGCCGGGGTCCCGGCTGGTGGGAGTCGGCCGCGGCCCCACTGGGGCCGGTGGGGCCGGGGTCCCGGCTGGTGGGGAGTCGGCCGCGGCCCCACTGGGGCCGGTGGGGCCGGGGTCCCGGCTGGTGGGAGTCGGCCGCGGCCCCACTGGGGCCGGTGGGGCCGGGGTCCCGGCTGGTGGGAGTCGGCCGCGGCCCCACTGGGGTCGGTGGGGCCGGGGTCCCGGCTGGTGGGAGTCGGCCGCGGCCCCATTGGGGTCGGTGGATTCACACTGGCTGGGGTCTGGCCCCTCTGTCCATGAGCCCAGCGACTGACCGATCTCTGCAGGCACAAGCCAGCGGGGCGGGTAAATGCTGGTGAGCGGGTACCCGGTACAGTGTGGCTGGTGTCCCGGTGGCTCACCAGCGTCTCAGCTGCTCTGGGACGGGCTGGCTCCGTACGATCCCAGCGGTGATGTTACGGGGTTTCTGTCCGTGGTGAAGCCGGCGTGAGCGGCTGGTAAATGAAAGCTGGGGGGATCGGGGTGCAGCTGGCCGGGGCGTCTGACAGGCCCCTGGGAAGGGAGCCGACGTCGCAGGGAGTCTCCGCGGTGGGTCTCTGAGTGGGCGCGTCGTGTCATAATAACCTGGGCCCCAAATCCCCGTGTTCATTAACCACGGCCCCGCGGCCCCGGCTGGGCTCCGGCCACGTCTAACGCGCAGAGCACGGTGGGCACCGCTGGAGGCTCGCGAGCAGGTTCAAGGGATGCTGCCCTATCCCAGTGACATGACACGGACTCGTCAGAGCTCAGCCGTCGAGGGCTCTGCTAATTGCCGTTGTATTGCCATAGTGTCTCAGAGACCAGGGCCCCTGTGCCAGCGGCTGGCCACACCCAGGGGAAGAGACAGTCCTGCCCCGAGGAGCTCACACTCTAAACAGCCAAAGCACAAGTTCTGCCCGTCTCCAGGGAGATGAGGCACAGAGAGACTAGGTAACTTGCCCAAGGTCAGCCAGCAGCTCAGTGGCAGAGTCAGGAATGGGACCCAGGCGTCCTGAGATACAGCCCAGTGTTTTCCCCACGCTGCCCTTCGCTCTGCCTCCAGCCCATGGTCCCGCCCTCGGAGCAGCTCCGCGTTTCTGTCTCTAGCGTCGCGTGGTTTCAGGTAGTGGAACGGACAGACGGGGTCCGCTCGTGCAGGACGGACGGACGGACGGGGTCCGCTCGTGCAGGAGGGACGGACGGACGGACGGGGTCCGCTCGTGCAGGAGGGACGGACGGACGGACGGGTTCCGCTCGTGCAGGACGGACGGACGGACGGGTTCCGCTCGTGCAGGAGGGACGGACGGACGGACGGGTTCCGCTCGTGCAGGACGGACGGACGGACGGGGTCCGCTCGTGCAGGACGGACGGACGGGGCGCGGGGAAGGGCCTGGGTGGGGTTGAAACGCAGCATCCGGAGTCAGGCCCCGGCACTCGGCGGCTGTTTGGGGGTTTCCTGCTCCCAACCAGGAGGAATCAAGTGACTTTGTGTTTCCCAGGGGCCCGGAGTCCTTCGTCCGAGAGAGCAGGAGTGTGTTGGGGTGACAGACCCCCCAGGAAATGCTCTTGAGGGGTTATCAGCGACACCCTAGAACCTGCGGGCTCTGCCCCGTGACCCGCGTAGGCCTGGAAAACGCCCTGTGATTTATTAACCCGGCTCCACTTCTAACCCGCCCAGGCGGCTTTCACCGCGTTCTTACCCAGTGACCTTAGCAACTGGCACCAAGGTATTAACGTGTTGTGAGAATAACACACACACACACGCACACACGCACACACACGTGCATGCACACACACACACACACGCATGCACACACACACACACACACACACACACACACACGCTCCCCTGTGACCCTGCGTAACTATGCAGAGACTCGAGGGAATGGAACAAGGAATTAATTCACACCCGGCGGCTCTTTGGGGTCAGGCCTGGCGCTCTGGGGTCCGATGGCTGATCTACGTATCCCGGCCCCGCTCTGCGGCAGGGCAGGGCTTTCACCCCACGGCCCGGCGGGACCCGGAGCCTGAGGGCCTGGCCCCAGCTCGCGTCGGGTCTCCCCAGGCGAGCGCCCCAACCCCGGGGTATCTGGGAGCCCCGTCCAGCCCCACATTGCCCCTCAGGGAGATGAGCGGGTGGGGGCCGGGGGGCTGTAGGACTGGGGGCCCAGCAGGGGATCGGGGAGCTGGGTGGGTGGGGGCCGGGGGCTGTAGGACTGGGGGGCCCAGCAGGGGATCGGGGTGCTGGGTGGGTGGGGGCCGGGGGGCTGTAGGACTGGGGGGCCCAGCAGGGGATCGGGGAGCTGGGTGGGTGGGGCCGGGGGCTGTAGGACTGGGGGCCCCAGCAGGGGATCGGGGAGCTGGGTGTGGGGGCCGGGGGCTGTAGGACTGTGGGGCCCAGCAGGGGATTGGGGCGCTGGGGGGGGCTGTAGGACTGGGGGGCCCAGCAGGGGATTGGGGCGCTGGGTGGGTGGGGGCCGGGGGCTGTAGGACTGGGGGGCCCAGCAGGGGATCGGGGAGCTGGGGGGGGGGCCGGGGGCTGTAGGACTGGGGGCCCAGCAGGGGATCGGGGCGCTGGGTGGGGGGGAGCCGGGGGCTGTAGAGACTGGGGGGCCCAGCAGGGGATCGGGGCGCTGGGTGGGGGGGCCGGGGGCTGTAGGACTGGGGGCCCAGCAGGGGATCGGGGAGCTGGGTGGGGGGGGCCGGGGGCTGTAAGACTGGGGGGCCCAGCAGGGGATCGGGGAGCTGGGGGGGGGTCGGGGGCTGTAGGACTGCGGGCCCAGCAGGGGATCGGGGCGCTGGGTGGGGGGGGGCGGGGGCTGTAGGACTGGGGGCCCAAGCAGGGGATCGGGGAGCTGGGGGGGGGGGGGCCGGGGGCTGTAAGACTGGGGGGCCCAGCAGGGGATCGGGCTGCTGGGTGGGGGGGGCTGTAGGACTGGGGGGCCCAGCAGGGGATCGGGGAGCTGGGGGGAGGGGCTGTAGGACTGGGGGCCCAGCAGGGGATCGGGGCGCTGGGTGGGGGGGGGCTGTAGGACTGGGGGGCCCAGCAGGGGATCGGGGAGCTGGGGGGAGGGGCTGTAGGACTGGGGGGCCCAGCAGGGGGATCGAGGGCGCTGGGTGGGGGGGGGCTGTAGGACTCGGGGGCCCAGCAGCGGATCGGGGAGCTGGGGGAGGGGCTGTAGGACTGGGGGCCCAGCAGGGGATCGGGGAGCAGCCAGAGCTGGGAACGGGCCGCTTTGCTCTGCCCTGGTCCTGCTGGTTCCCCCCCAGACACGGTCTGTGATTCCGGGAGCCTCCAGGCTCCGGGAGGGTGGGAACCGCCCGGGAGAGGCGGGTCCGGGGGCGGGGCCATGGGCTGCCCCCCCCCCCCATCCCGGGCCCCCCCCTCGCCCCGCCCCCCGGGGGTTGGGCTTCCTGGGTCAGCGCCGCGGCTGCATCCCACCCGGGCGGGGGGAGCCCGGGGGCCGCGCTGGGCTGGGGCCGCCCCTGGGCCGGGCAGCGCCGGGCTCCGCCGGGGGGAGCCGCTGAGCGGGCCGGCAGGTGCGGGAGGGGCCGGGCCGCGCCGCGGGGGGAGTGGGGGGGCAGTGCGCGGGGGGGCGCAGCCCCATCCAGCCATGGGGCAGGAGCAGCCCCCACCGGGGGGGCTGTGGGATGTTCAGATCTTAGTCACCCCCCCGCTCTCCCAGTGCCCCCCCTCGCCCCTCGGGGTGTCTGCAGCAGGGGCAGTGAGACCCAGGGGCTGTGGTACCCCCCTGCCCCCGCGTCAGCCCCACGGGCCCCCCCCTCCCTGCCCCCCCAGGTCAGCCCCACGGGTCCATCGCGCCCTCTCCCTGGGCCCGGCGTCAGCCCCACGGGTCCATCCCGCTCCTCCCTGCCCCCCAGGTTCAGCCCCACGGGCCCATCCTGCCCGGTTTCCTGCCCCCGCCCCGGGTCAGACGGGTGGAGCTCTGTATCTCTCCCCACTCCCCTGCGCCCTGGACCAGCCCGAAAAGGGGGTGCGTTAGAAGCAGGGACCCTTCCATGTAACAAACGTGGGGCTACGTCCCCAGCCCTGATCTCACCTGTCCCCGTCCCCCAAGCAGGATTTCTCGTCCCTGGGCCGGACGCGCTGTCCCGGATGGAGCGAGGGGCAGAGCCGGGGGTCCCGAGTCCCCGGGGTGCTGAGGAGACCCCGAGAGACGCCCGCACAGGTGAGGAATCCTTCAACCGGCTCGGAAACCAGGGGCAAACCCCCCCAACGTGGGTTGTCGGTATCACCATTTGCATTAGCAGAGCTCGTGAGCTGGGATCCCACCGCGCCGGGCGCTGTACAAACCCCCAGGGGCTGCCCCGCCCTGCAGAGCGCCCAGCCTGACACCGGGCGGGAGGGGAAACGGGCCCAGAGAGGGGACATGCCTTGCGCAGGGTCGCCCGGCAGCAGGGCTGGGAACAGAGCCCAGAGGCCGAATGGCTGCTGGGTCAGGCTGCCGGTTCTCCGAGACCCCCCCACCCTATGGCTCGGGTGCCCTGACGTCTGGGTTTGCTCGGGTGTCCGTAGCTACGTAGCCGCTTGGCTGCGCCGACGCCGACGCCGGGCGGGAGGTTTCATTGCTGCACCTCGCCTGGGACCGGATTTCTCCCGCCTCAGCCGCTCGCTTTGTGCCGTTGTTAATTCACTTCTAAAGCGCCAGGAGGCAGCGTGGCCGAGTGGATCCAGCCCTGGCCTGGGAGTCAGGAGAGCTGGGTTGGGCACTGGGCTGCTGGGTGACCTCGAGCCGGTCGTGTTCCCTCCCCGTGCCTCAGTTTCCCCACTGTACAGATGGGGATCATGACCGTGACCTGCTTTGTAGCCAGGGATCATTTTCTTTCTCAAAATCTGTGATAGTTTAAGGGGGCTGCAGGGAGCTCCTGCCGCCAGGTCGCTGCCTGGAAATGTGATGGCCACACGGTGCAGAAAGAGAGACGTCTCTGTCTAGCCCCGTCCCTAGCTCCTACCCCGTCCATCCGTCATCCCTAGATCCTAGTGTGTTTGTCTGTCTGTCTGTGTCCCCCGGTGAATAGCTCCAAGTTCAGAGCCTCCCAGCAGGGACAAAGTGAAATTGACCTGATCCAGATCAGTCTCTCAGCAGCCCTGAAACTGACCAGATCCTTGCCAATTTCCCTTTGCTGCTGCTGCCCCGGAAACTCTGCGCAACAGCCCAGGCACCGGCGCTCCCTGTCTGCAGGCTCAGGAAGGCAGCGCAGCAGCGGTGAATCATCTCCCCAACCAGAGGGGCTGGGAACATCAGTGCATTGATTTTAAATAGGCGCTGAACCCCGCAGGGGCTCCCGGCCCCGGTCTCTCCCTGAGGGCAGGTTCCCAGCCACAGGGGAATGTTCTTTGGTTTTGCCGCCCCCATTTCCAAGCCGAGACCGACCCGTGTCTGGATTCTCTCCCAGCAGGAGAGGGGCTGGTGAGTGAGACCGAGGAGAATCCCGAGCAGGACGGTCCGGAGCCAGCAGACCCGTATGGGACGTTACCGGGCAGTTCCCAGAGTCCTCAGCGGGGAGCGGCCGGGGAGCGGCCGGCAGGAGATGCCGCGGCGGAGAGAGCGGGTGAGTCCGCGCCGTACGGGACCGTGGCCCAGCCCAGAGCCTCCCCGGGAGACAGACTCTTCACCTGCCCCGAGTGCGGGAAGGGCTTCGGCCAGAGCGCGCACCTCATCCGGCACCAGACGGTGCACACCGGGGAGCGGCCCTACAAGTGCCCCGAGTGCGGGAAGGGCTTCAGCCAGAGCTCGGACCTGACCACGCACCGGCGCGTCCACACGGGCGAGGAGCCCTACGGCTGCGCCGAGTGCGGCAAGCGCTTCGCCCAGAGCTCCAACCTGATCCGGCACCAGCGCACCCACACGGCCGAGACCCCCTACCGCTGCCCCGACTGCGGCAAGCGCTTCCGCCGCAGCGCCCACCTGGTCATGCACCAGCGCACCCACACCGGGGAGCGGCCCTACCGCTGCCCCGACTGCGGCAAGCGCTTCAGCCACAGCTCCCACCTGCACCGGCACCAGCGCATCCACACCGGCGAGCGGCCCTACCGCTGCCCCGACTGCGGCAAGAGCTTCGGCGTCAAGTCCACCCTGGTGACGCACCGGCGGGTGCACACGGCCGAGCGGCCCTACGCCTGCGCCGACTGCGGCCGGGCCTTCGCCCAGAGCTCCACCCTCAACCGGCACCGGCGCACCCACGCGGCCGAGCGGCCCTACCGCTGCCCCGACTGCGGCAAGAGCTTCATCCAGAGCTCCAACCTGGTCACCCACCTGATCCTGCACACGGGCGAGCGCCCCTTCCACTGCCCCCACTGCCAGAAAACCTTCAGCCAGAGCTCCAACCTCAGCCGGCACCAGAGGTCCCCACGCCGGGCGCCGAGCCCGCCCCTGCCCCGAGTGCGGGGAGAGCGTCCAGCGCGGCGCCGGCCTGTCCGCCCACCAGAGACGCCACACGGGGCAGGAGACTCCCTCCCCGCCCTGCTAGGGCCGGCTGGACCCCCCGGTACCCCCCACCGGAGACGCCACGCGGGGCAGGAGACTCCCTCCCCGCCCTGCTAGGGCCGGCTGGACCCCCCGGTACCCCCCACCGGAGACGCCACGCGGGGCAGGAGACCCCCTCCCCGCCCTGCTAGGGCCGGCTGGACCCCCCGGTACCCCCCACTGGAGACGCCACGCAGGGCAGGAGACTCCCTCCCTGCCCTGCTAGGGCCGGCTGGACCCCCCGGTACCCCCACCGGAGACGCCACGCGGGCAGGAAACCCCCTCGCAGCCCTGCTAGGGCCGGCTGGACCCCCCGGTACCCCCCACCGGAGACGCCACGCGGGGCAGGAGGCCCCCTCGCCGCCCTGCTAGGGCCGGCTGGACCCCCCGGTACCCCCACTGGAGACGCCACGCGGGGCAGGAGGCCCCCTCGCCGCCCTGCTAGGGCCGGCTGGACCCCCCGGTACCCCCCACCGGAGACGCCACGCGGGGCAGGAGACTCCCTCCCCGCCCTGCTAGGGCCGGCTGGACCCCCCGGTACCCGCCCACCAGAGACGCCACGCGGGGCAGGAGACTCCCTCCCCGCCCTGCTAGGGCTGGCTGGACCCCCCGGTACCCCCCACCGGAGACGCCACGCGGGGCAGGAAACCCCCTCCCCGCCCTGCTAGGGCCGGCTGGCCCCCCCGGTACCCCCTGCCTGAGACGCCTTGTCGGGAGCTCCCTGCTGCCTGGGAGACTTGGCCAGCGCCGTTGCCCCCTTCCCGGCTGTATGTAACGAGCTGTATTTCTGATGAGTTGTTCCATTCTCGCTCGATGGATAAAAGGCCGATGACGTCGTCCTGGGATGGCCGAGGCCGCCCGACCGGGCCAGGAGTCCAGCCAGGTCTCTCCTGCGCATCCCTTTGCCTTATTCCTCCTCTTCCCCCTCCCCAGAGAGTTCAGTGCTGGACAGACTGTGCAAGTGATCAATAAACCATGTAGGAAAGACCACGAGTCGCTGCGTCGGGAAGCTCCGGGGTTTCTGTCGGCTGAGGGTGAGAGTCACGGGCCGGGAGTGAGAGGCTGAGCCGGAGGGGTGGGGGGGACCACGAGTCCCTGATCCCTGCAGTGGGGGGAGGTGGGGGCAGGCAGGGAGCGTGGGAGGACGGCGGTACAGGGCCGCGGGGTTTGTTTCTCAGACCCAGATGCCGAGGCTGCGAACGCTCTGCGCTGGGGAGGGATGGGAGGCAGCCGGTGGAATTGTGCTGATGGCCGAGAGATGGAACAGGCACCCCCAGGGGCTGGGAGGGGGCAGCTCCCGATTGCTGGGACCCTGAGCAGGGCTGGGGTGTCCCCCACAACTGGACCTGTAGCCGGGCCAAGCCTGTCACCGATGGGAGGGGCAGAAGAGGGGCCCAGCAGCCCGGGCAGGGACGGCAGAGACAGGCTGACACCCCACAAGCAGAGCGGGAGGCTCCGGGGGGATCAAAGCCTCTGCCGGGGCGGGGCTAGCAGTACCTAGGGGCAGGGTCAGTGGGGCCCGGGGGCAGGGCCAGTGGGGCCCGGGGGCGGGGCTAGCAGTACCTAGGGGCAGGGTCAGTGGGGTCCGGGGGCAGGGCCAGCTGGGCCTGGGGGCAGGGCTAGCAGTACCTAGGGGCAGGGTCAGTGGGGCCCGGGGGCAGGGCCAGTGGGCCCGGGGGCGGGGCTAGCAGTACCTAGGGGCAGGGTCAGTGGGGCCCGGGGGCAGGGCCAGCTGGGCCTGGGGGCAGGGCTAGCAGTACCTAGGGGCAGGGTCAGTGGGGCCCGGGGGCAGGGCCAGTGGGGCCCGGGGGCGGGGCTAGCAGTACCTAGGGGCAGGGTCAGTGGGGTCCGGGGGCAGGGCCAGCTGGGGCCTGGGGGCAGGGCTAGCAGTACCTAGGGGCAGGGTCAGTGGGGCCCGGGGGCAGGGCCAGTGGGGCCCGGGGGCGGGGCTAGCAGTACCTAGGGGCAGGGTCAGTGGGGCCCGGGGGCAGGGCCAGTGGGCCCGGGGGCGGGGCTAGCAGTACCTAGGGGCAGGGTCAGTGGGGCCCTGGGGGCAGGGCCAGTGGGCCTGGGGGCAGGGCTAGCGGTGCCGGATTGCAACGGCTGGGGGAGACCCAGGACCGGCAGAGGGGTCAGCTCTGGTTCGGGGGCGTTCGCAGGCGGAAGTTTGGAGATGGCAGAAGACGGTCACACGGCTCACACCAGGGGCGTGTATGGCTGCCCCGACGCGCCCGGCGAGGCGAGCCGCTGGGGAAAGCTGTGTGAGGAGGGAACGAGCCTCTGTCCTCCAGGTCGTGGGCGTACGAGCAAGGCCTGGAGATGCAGAGGGTCACAGGCAAAGCACACGTATGAGGAGACTGATGGAGTCCAAGGCCAGACGGGACCACTGTGATCATTTGGCTGACCCCCCCTGGACAGGCCAGAGACCTGCCCTACGGTCATTAATGGGGCAGATCTGAGAGTAAAACAGCCAGTTGTGATTTAGACATTGGCAGGGGTGGAGAATCGACCCCAGCCGTTGGTAAATTGTTCCACTGGTTAGTTGCCCTCACTAGTAACAATGTACCCTGGTTTGCAGTCTGACTTTCTCTAGATATTTGATGGGATAACATGATCTTGGCAATTAATTGACCTAGGCCCAATGGTCAGTGATGGGATGTTAGAAGTTACTACAGAGAAGTTTTTCCTGGGTGTCTGGCTGGTGAGTCGTGCCCACATGCTCGGGGTTCAGCTGATCGCCATATTTGAGGTCGGGAAGGAATTTTTCTCCAGGGTAGATCGGCAGAGGCCCGGGAGGTTTTTCGCCTTCCTCTGCAGCATGGGACACGGGTCACTTACTGGAGGATTCTCTGCACCTTGAAGTCTTTAAACCATGATTTGAGGACTTCAATAGCTCCAACACAGGTTAGGGGTTTATTACAGGTATGGGTGGGTGAGATTCTGTGGCCTGCATTGTGCAGGAGGTCAGACTAGATGATCATAATGGTCCCTTCTGACCTTAAAGTCTATGAGTCTATGAGACATAAAGCATAACATGCAGAAAAAGAAGAAACCGTCCTCTTTTGAAATCACAGGCAAACCAGCAACAATTTCCGTTAGCGCGCACAGCAATGGGGCTGAGGCTAGTGTGGAGTGTAAGAAATTAACACGTTAGGTGACTCTGTAGTTAAAACACACACACCACAATTCAACTCAGCGTGAAAGTTTTCTCAAGTTTACGCCCCACAACTGAGACGGAAGTGAGGTTTGGCAGTTAGAGGGCAGCTTTGCTCTCTCACCGGTAGTGTCACCTTACCAGGGAGAGATCGGAGACTCTCTCTCTCTCTCACGTGCAGAGACCGGATAGCTGCAGAGTGGGGAGCAGAACAAGTGACGTAACGAAGTTGCTGGTTCTCAGTAGCACGTCACGGTAGAGACTGAATTTAAATAAGACAACACAGAACTGCACCATTAAACAAGGAATCGTTACAGAGCTCTCCCAACACGCAGGGCACAGGAGGGTTCTCTCACCTTCCTTTGGGTGTCCGGAGTCTCCTGGCGTGATGGTGGGGTGGGGATTTATTATTGTAGTTTTACGTAGCTAGGTTTGGCTCGGCAGGCAGCACTTTCTTGGGTTCTGTGTATTTGGGACTTCGGACCTCTAAGGTTCCAAAACCCCTCGGGAGGGCAAAGTTCCTGCCCTTTGCTTACGTGCGTAGGAGGCTCTTCCCGGTCAGGAGCGAGATGCCCGGGCGCTCCAGACCTCAGGGGCTTTAGATAAAGGCTGCTCTCAGGGGGAGAGAGTCGGGTCTCTTAGCGGAGAGATCCACCGAACTGGGATTTTGCAATGTTTCGTATGCAGTTATTTTTCTATTCAGTTGTATTGGGGGCTAGCTCGGTTCCAAAAAACAATCACTTTATCGCATCAATCATCGGCCCATTGGGCAGGCCTGGATTTTGGGATAGGTGCAGATTCAGTTGCAAATTGTAAATTTGTCCACTTGGCAGGTCAGAGTGTCACTGCATGTTTCGTACCCATCCAGCTGGCTCCAGAAATATCCACCTTTCCAGGGCGTCCAGCCTCCCCCGGGAATTCCTTAGCGGCGTCTTCAGTGCTGTTAATTCAAATATACACTGAGCGCGTCGTTTGGCTCGACTTCCTGTTGTTCCTTCCTGCACCATTTCAGCACAGAACGAAAGCTTCTGATGTAAATTATTCTCTGGGAGTTTTGCTTCATTGCAGAGTTTCAAGGTTTATTCTTTTTTCTGCTTGTTGTTAACTTTAATTTGAGGAGAGTTCATTCCGTCTTTCTCTTAAGAATAAGAAGTTTTCCCCAATTTGATTCTAATTTTAAACAACTTGTAGGTTTATTATCAAAACAATCTCCTAATTCCCAGTAACTAAAATAATCTGGCTGTCCCAGGCATGATCCTAAATAACTTAAAAACATTAGTAAAATAAGCAAAAATTCTATTTCTAACTCAGAATATTGTGTAATATCACATTTATAATTAAAATAACAATTCCTTTATAGCCCATCTCTAGATCAGTCGAATGTAAAGATACATTTCCACATGAACTCTCATACCAATACCAAACATTATTTCTAAGATAATAAAAAAAGCTAATTACAAACACAAATTATAACAAAGTTAGGTATATGTATTCAGGCAAATTGTAGGATTTTGTTACAAAAAAAGAACTGAGAGTTGTTACCTTGAGAATTAAATTCTAATTGAAATCTGGGACCCTTGGTGTGAACTTGGACATTAATTCACTTCTTGGCGTACATCTCAAAGTGTTTACATTACAAGAACAGCAGTGTCTGGTTTAGTGTGGAGATGAGAGATCTGCCCAGCATGAAGGGAATCTGGTGTCATAGCTGTGACCTCCTCTCTCCTGGACAGTGGTCCCTTGTACGGCCGAGTCTTAGCTCCTAGGACTGTGTTTAACTCGACACAAGACTTGCGCTGTGGCCTTCGTTTGTAAATTTCCATGCCACTTGTCGGCGAGCGATGAACACATTTGGTTTAAAACGAAACCTGACTGGAGCCCGTGATCGAATTGTGTCAGGTATCAGAGGGGTCGCCGTGTCAGTCTGGCTCTGCAAGAGCGACAAAGAGTCTTGTAGCACCTTCTAGACTAACAGATACATTGGAGCAGGGTCTTCGCCCACGAAAGCTTCTGCTCCAATGTATCTGTTGGTCTATAAGGTGCCACGGGGCTCTTTGTCGCTCTGGATCGAATTGCATCTTCTGCCCGATTAGGTGGATGTTTTCGCCGCGGATCGTGGCTCCCGCGTAGGCGCTGTCCAAGCACAAGGGAGGGGTGGGGGAGTAAATGACTCTCTGGAATACGGGAGCGTGGGGGTGTCCGTTTGCCATCTAGTCTCACTGCTGTATGCCTCCTTCAGACAGAAGTGTCCCAGTCCCAGGCTCCAGGGGTGGGCCTGTCCCAGGAAGGAGGAGGGGAAAGGGGGTTACAGTCTGTAGGACAGTGCGGGTTCACGGAAAGGTGATGCTGCCCTTGAGCCTGGGCTGGGCCTGGTTTGATGCCAGGTGTTGTAGGGCTGCTAATCAAAGGAATATCAACACTGCATATTCAGGGGGGAGATTTAACCCTCTAGGCCTGACCAGGAGAAAACCCGGCTGTTAGCTGACTCTGGGGCTGGCGAGGGGAGCGGTTCTGGGGGGGCTGGAACTCAGACACTGGTGGCCCAGGGGTGCAGGACCCCACGGAGGGGGGCTGGGGGGTCCCTTACCAGGGGGGTGGGGCTATGGGAGCAGGGTAGGAGGTGGCCCATGGAAAAGGCTCCCCGGAGAGGCCAGGGGCTGCAGGGGCACAGACAGGGCTCCCTGGCTCAGAGGGGCCTGGGAAGCCGGAGCTCGGGGGAGTTGGGAACCCCAAGAGGGAAGGGTCTAGGCCGGAAGGGCCAATCGAGGCTGTTTTCATAGACTCAGCACGTGGAGTCCCGGGAAGGGGAACGTTACGCTGAATACGCGGCAGCGAGCGCGTTATTGGGGGAACTAGCACGAGACTGAGGGCAAGGGGCCAGCAGGGCCCTGCCACAGGCCCATCTACCCCGGTATCCCGTCTCTGCTAGGGGCCAATGCCAGCTGCTCCCGGCGTAGGGTGCCCCCTAGGGGACAATTGTGGAATAACCTGTTTCTAGGGGTCAGTTTTTAAAAACTACTCGGCGTTGGATGCTCTCCTTAGCCATAGGAGCGTCCAGTCCCGCAAGGCTCTTAATGTCAGCTACATCTTGCGGCAGTGAGTTCCACCGGCCACTTGTGCACTGCATTGAAACAATAGTCTTTCCCTGGTGCTTTATGGCCTGTTCTCAGTGACTCTGGACAACCTACTGCGACCCCCCGGTGCTTCTGGGTTTGGGCTCAGTCCCTGACTGCGTTACTCCTTGTAACCCCTTGAGCGTCGTCCTTAGTGTGCCCTGGAGTTCTCCCGTTTGACACCCCCCCACGACAGATCCTTCACCCCGGGGTTAACTCCACGGCTGAATTGCTCCACCCTGCCACCAGGAGTCAGTGATGAGCCCAGGATGGGTGGAACCCAGGTCCGGGCAAGCCACTGAAATGGCTTGGTAGCTGTGTGTGTGTTTCTGGCACAGGAACTTAGCCCCAAGGCGGGTGGGGAATAGGATCCGGTCCTGACCTCAGGAGACTCGGGTTCTCTTCCCAGCCCTGCCGCGGGGTGAACGTGGACAAGGCATTTGCCATCTCTGCCTCAGTGTCCCCTGCCGCAGTTCCTGTCCTGTCTGTGCAGATTGCCAGCTCCCCAGGGCAGGGCCTGTCTGCCCAGCGCCTGGCGCCGGGGCCCTGGGCCGTGATGGGTGGGCAGCACTATTGTAAGGCACAGGATGGAGGTTTGCGCAAACAGCGACGTTCTCTCCAGAGCCTGTCCGCTAGTTACAGACGAGATGTTTGTACCCTGAAAATAAAGGCTTGTTTCATCGCCATGGTTACGTGTTATTTAAACGCCTCAAATCCAGGGCCCAGTCGTGCAGCCCCTGAGCGGTTCTCAGCCCCTCCACAGGGCTTGTCATCCACAGATCTCCAAGCTCTTCACAGAGCAGGGTATTGTCATCCTTCTCCTACAGAGGGGAAACTGAGGCACGGAGCAGGGACAGGACTAGTCCAGCTCCCCGGTCTCTCTGAGCTGTGTAAAGGCTACTTAATTTTACTCCCCCTTCCCTAGCTGGATGGCCCAGCCCCCAGCCACTCTGCCCCCCGAATTTCACTGACCGGCCCAGCTGGGCTGCCCTCCACACATGGTGACCGGACTGGGGAGGTGTCTGTCCCACTCCCTGCTGGAGCGACTCTCCCCTGAGCCAGGCCCTGCCGGGGGAGGGGGAGTTATACAGCTTAGTCTGTTCTCAGGTCGCTTTGGGGCTGGGGGAGGCGGATTCTCACTGTCCCAGTGAACGCAGAGCTCAGGGAGCTGCTCCTGGGGGTCTTCTCCCCGTGAGGGTCCGGGGGGCTTCGTCCCTTGGCACAGACAGTGGATCGGGCGCTGTGGGGCAGGAGGGGAGATTGGGGGTGATGAACGGGCAAAGTGCGCTGCTGAATGGGACCGTCGGGGGAGTCACTTACCCGGAGAGACGGATTGAGTCCAGTGCAGAGACCCCAGCATCTCGCCACCGGGCTACGGGGTCTGGGACAAGGGGGGATCCTGTCACTGGTGCAGGCTGCCAAATGGGGTGCGGGATGGCAGGGGACCCTCCCACCGTGCTAACCTAAGGGCCCCCCAATATTCCAGGACACCGGCTGGGTAAAATCAAAGGCTACGCTCACTCTGTGGGCTCCAGCGTGGGAGAATGCCGGGGGGCGGGGGTTAGTGCGAATGGGGTCAGAGCGACCCCTGGGAAGATCCAGCCCCGGGCTGAGGTTTGTACCCCCAGAGCTCAGATCTGGTTCACCCCGAGGCTGGGATGGGAGCCAGCTGGGTAGGGCTGGGCCCAGACACGCCTTTCCCCCAAGGTCTGGGGGGTTGGATGTGGGGGGCGATTCCAGACTGTCTCGCCCTCCAGCACAGGCCTGGCCATGAGATCTGGGCGGCCGGCAGCACCGGGGGGTTCCCACAGCACAGACACGACAGGGAGGCTACAGTCCCGACCCCCCCCCCCAGTGCGCTGAAGGTGAGGAGAGCGAACCCCCCCCCCACCCATGCCAATGGAGCGAGGCTGAGCCTGGAGTGGGTCTGTGAGGGGCTCAGGAAACACCTGGAGGAGGGGGGGGGAGGAGACGCTGCAGCGGAGAGGTGAGGGGGGGCCAGGAACCCAGGGGACACTCACCCCCCCCTGCCTGCAGCCTGCCCTTCCTCCCACCCCTTTGGGGACACCCCTGCCCCTGTGATCCTCTGGGTCTGTGTCGCCGTGTGGGGTGAGGCCGGGGGCTGGTTGCTGGCTGGGGTACGAGGGGTGTTTGGAGGGAGGGGGTGAGCCTGGCCCATGGGCGACGGGGACTGACCTGTAATGGGGGAAGGGATTCCAGGATCCCCCTCGCCCCCCTGCTCTGTTTCAGATCCGGAGCCGGGCTGGGCACTGGGGTGACTGTCGCTGTCACGGCCGGAGCCGCCAGCTGGAGAAAGAGGCTCAGACCGGGGCCTGGGATGGGGATCGGGGGCCGGCTGGGCCCTGCCGCCCCGGGGAGCAGCATCCGGACCCCAGCGCTGTGACTGGCTGAGCCAGAGCCCCTGGGGAGAGCTGCGGCCGGGCCAGACCCAGGCACTGGGGGGCCAGTCCCCCTCCCTCCCCCCTGGCTTGTCCTAGAGCCCAGGGTGTCCGTCCCGGGGGCAGCCTAGGGGGTTTATACTCCCTGCTCTCGGGTGTGTTACAGAGCAGCTGCAGCCTCACACACTGATGATTCGCAGCCCCCAGGGCGGTATCCCCGGGATGGAATGTGACCGGGGCCCGTTTCTTCAGTGGGTCAGGAACAGGGAATAACATGGGCCCAGGAGCGTGAGTGCTGCTCTGACCACTAGCCCCCATTCCCCTCCCAGAGCTGGGGAGAGAACCCAGGAGTCCTGGCTCCCAGCCCGCTCTGCTCTGACCCACTAGCCCCCACTCCCCTCCCAGAGCTGGGGAGAGAACCCAGGAGTCCTGGCTCCCAGCCCGCTCTGCTCTGACCCACTAGCCCCCACTCCCCTCCCAGAGCTGGGGAGAGAACCCAGGAGTCCTGGCTCCCAGCCCGCTCTGCTCTGACCCACTAGCCCCCACTCCCCTCCCAGAGCCGGGGAGAGAACCCAGGAGTCCTGGCTCCCAGCCCCTCCCGCAGGAAAGGGGGGCATGGGCAGTCCAGGCTGAGCCGCCGGGGGGCGCTAAAGCTCCCGACACTGTCCCGGGGCTGCGGCTAAACCGCTGCTCTCGGTTAACAGCCGCCCCGTCCAGCTGCCCGGGCGGGTTCTGCCCGGAGACCGGTGACGCTGCCGGCTCCGCCTGTCGCTATTGGCGGGACCGACCCGCTCGGGGAACTCGGGGAGCTGTCGGGGTGAGGGGGCCCCGCTGAGGATGGGGGGCTGGGAGACCAGCCTGCGCTGGTTCCTCCTCCTCCCGCTGGGGGCCTTCGCCGTGCAGGGGCGGGACTCCCGTGAGTATCTGCGGTCCCCCCGTGGGGGCGGGGGCGGGGGCGGGGGGTCCCGGGACTCCTGGGGCTCTGGGCACCGGGCTGGGCCGGGGTCGGGGTTCGGGTCCGGGCCCCCCCGGGATTGGGGGCACTCACGCGGGGGGGTTCTCCTCTCGTCACTTGTATTGTTCAGCGTGTGTAAATGTTGGTTGATTTCCCTGTTCGCAGTTCTGGGGAATGGGGGGGGGGCGCGGGGGGGTCAGACAATTATCTGGTGCCCACCGAGGTTAAGATCCAAAAGTGGAAACTCTACAACACAAACCGGCACCGGCTCGGGCCGGGTCCGTGCAGCGCCCGGCGCGACGGGCCCCGCCCCTGCCTGAGCCCCCTGAGCATCGCTGGGCCCCCCGACGGGGGGTGTGGGGGGGGGCACAGTGCCCTGCCTGAGCCCCCTGAGCATTGCTGGGCCCCCCGACGGGGGGTGTGGGGGGGGGCACAGTGCCCTGCCTGAGCCCCCTGAGCATTGCTGGGCCCCCCGACGGGGTGTGTGTGTGGGGGGGCACAGGGCCCTGATCCTGCCTGAGCCCCCTGAGCATCGCTGGGCCCCCCGACGGGGGGTGTGGGGGGGGCACAGGGCCCTGCCTGAGCCCCCTGAGCATTGCTGGGCCCCCCGACGGGGGGTGTGGGGGGGGGCACAGGGCCCTGCCTGAGCCCCCTGAGCATTGCTGGGCCCCCCGACGGGGTGTGTGTGTGGGGGGGGGCACAGGGCGGGGGGGCACAGGGTCCTGGGCCCGGTGTGATTAGTGTCGGGGCTCACAGAACGAAGCTGCACAGATATAGGAATCCTGAATGGGTGATAGGTGTCCTCTCCGGACTCTAACCACCAGCCCCCACTCCCCTCCCAGAGCCGGGGAGAACCCAGGAGTCCTGGCTCCCAGCCCCCCGCTCTAACCACCAGCCCCCACTCCCCTCCCAGAGCCGGGGAGAGAACCCAGGAGTCCTGGCTCCCAGCCCCCTGCTCTAACCCACCAGCCCCCACTCCCCTCCCAGAGCCGGGGAGAACCCAGGAGTCCTGGCTCCCAGCCCCCCTGCTGTAACCACCAGCCCCCACTCCCCTCCCAGAGCCGGGAGAGAACCCAGGAGTCCTGGCTCCCAGCCCCCCTGCTGTAACCACCAGCCCCCACTCCCTTCCCAGAGCCGGGGAGAACCCAGGAGTCCTGGCTCCCAGCCCCCACTCCCCTCCCAGAGCCAGGAGAGAACCCAGGAGTCCTGGCTCCCAGCCCCCCCCCCCCCATTCTAACCATTACACCCCCCTGCCCAGCCAGGTGTTTACCCGATGGGGGGAGGTGCCACCCTGTGTGACACTTTCACTTTCCGTCTGGCTCTGCTGGTCCCAGGTGATGGGGCAGCCGCTCCCTTGTGGGGTTTTCTCGGCCGGCCCAGCCCTTCCTGGGGCAAAGTCCCCGGGGCCAGGCCGGGGGCAGGGTGCACCCGGAGAGTGGCTCTGTTGGGGAGCCCAGTGGGGAGCGTCCCGGCCGACATAGGGGGGAGAGCGGCTGGGCTCGGCATGGCTGCCTCCCTCCCCCTGCTCCTGCTGGGGGTCTTCGCCATCCCAGGGGGCTGTTCCCGTGAGTATTGGGGTGCCACCCCCCAGCACGGGGGGAGGGGCAGGATCCTGTCCCATTAGGGGCAGCGGTGACCTGTGCTGGGGGGCATCAAGGGGGCAGGAAATGCTTGTATTGGGGTGAGGGGCTTTGGGGCTCAAATCCAGCCCCCCCCCCGGGCCCGATTCTGCTCTCGGCCGCCTGGCTGTGACGCAGGAGCGAGCCGCTGAGACCGGGGGTGTAAAACGAGTGTAAGGTCAGAATCGAGCCCCAGGTGGCTAGCCAGGCACTGCCCCCCCCGACCCCCATAGCTGGGCTTCCTGGGGAAAGAGGGGGTGTCCTGGGGAGGGGTACGGCTGCGGGGAGTGGGGAACCCCTGCCAGTTGTTAGTGGGGGGGGTACAGGGAACAGGGCTCCCATCCCAGCTGGGCTCAGCTCCTGACCCGAAATGGGGGGGTGGGGGGTCAGAGTCAAACTGCCAAGGTTTAACCCTTTCCCAGCTGTCTGCGTTTGTGGGAAGCCCCGGTTCAGGGTCAGCCCTGCCCCACTTCCTTCCCCACGACATTAGGCATGTCGCGACCTCTGGTGATGCCTCAGTTTCCCCTCCCACCCCCCTTTGGGACACTGGATTTTGCGGTGACGGCTGCTGCTCCCCCAACACCCTGCCTAGCCGCGCCCCCCCCCCGTGGTTTCGCGCCCCCATCTGGCGAGCGCCCAGGGCGAGGTGGGTGGGGCTGCCAGACACTAATTGCTGCTTTTCATGAATGTTTATGGGGACCAAACGTCAGGATGAGGCTCCTGGTCACGCCAGGCGCTGCGTGGACCCGGCTCAACTGAGATTGGGCCCCCCCGTCCCCCCATCCCCCCGTCACACTGGGCACTGCATGGACCCCGGCCCAACGGAGAGCGAGGCCCCATCTCCCCCCTGCAGTGTGGGGTGGGGTCCCGGCTCCCCCTGGGGGCTGGGCGGGGAAGGGGGCTGCTGGCTGATGGGGGGTCTCTCCCCCCTGCAGTGTGGGGTGGGGTCCCGGCTCCCCCTGGGGGCTGGGCTGGGGGCTGTTGGCTGAAGGGGGGGTCTCTCCCCCCTGCAGTGTGGGGTGGGGTCCCAGCTCCCCCTGGGGGCTGGGCAGGGGGCTGTTGGCTGAAGAGGGGGTCTCTCCCCCCTGCAGTGTGGGGTGGGGTTCCGGCTCCCCCTGGGGGCTGGGCGGGGAAAGGGGTGGCTGGCTGATGGGGTCTCTCCCCCCTGCAGTGTGGGGTGGGGTCCCAGCTCCCCCTGGGGGCTGGGCTGGGGGCTGTTGGCTGAAGGGGGGGTCTCTCCCCCCTGCAGTATGGGGTGGGGTCCCGGCTCCCCCTGGGGGCTGGGCTGGGGGCTGTTGGCTGAAGGGGGGGTCTCTCCCCCCTGCAGTATGGGGTGGGGTCCCGGCTCTCCCCGGGGGCTGGGCTGGGGGCTGCTGGCTGATGGGGGTCTCTCCCCCCTGCAGTGTGGGGTGGGGTCCTGGCTCCCTCTGGGGACTGGGCAGGAAAGGGGACGGCTGGCTGATGGGGGTCTCTCCCCCCTGCAGTGTGGGGTGGGGTCCCGGCTCTCCCCGGGGGCTGGGCTGGGGGTGGCTGGCTGATGGGGTCTCTCCCCCCTGCAGTGTGCGGTGGGGTCCTGGCTCCCCCTGGGGGCTGGGCAGGAAAGGGGATGGCTGGCTGATGGGGGTCTCTCCCCCCTGCAGTGTGGGGTGGGGTCCTGGCTCCCTCTGGGGACTGGGCAGGAAAGGGGACGGCTGGCTGATGGGGGTCTCTCCCCCCTGCAGTGTGGGGTGGGGTCCTGGCTCCCCCTGGGGGCTGGGCAGGAAAGGGGACGGCTGGCTGATGGGGGTCTCTCCCCCCTGCAGTCTGGGGTGGGGTCCCGGCTCCCCCTGGGGGCTGGGCAGGAAAGGGGGCGGCTGGCTGATGGGGGTCTCTCCCCCCTGCAGTGTGGGGTGGGGTCCCGGCTCTCCCCGGGGGCTGGGCTGGGGGTGGCTGGCTGATGGGGTCTCTCCCCCCTGCAGTGTGCGGTGGGGTCCTGGCTCCCCCTGGGGGCTGGGCAGGAAAGGGGATGGCTGGCTGATGGGGGTCTCTCCCCCCTGCAGTGTGGGGTGGGGTCCTGGCTCCCTCTGGGGGCTGGGCAGGAAAGGGGACGGCTGGCTGATGGGGGTCTCTCCCCCCTGCAGTGTGGGGTGGGGTCCTGGCTCCCCCTGGGGGCTGGGCAGGAAAGGGGACGGCTGGCTGATGGGGGTCTCTCCCCCCTGCAGTGTGGGGTGGGGTCCTGGCTCCCCCTGGGGGCTGGGCAGGAAAGGGGACGGCTGGCTGATGGGGGTCTCTCCCCCCTGCAGTGTGGGGTGGGGTCCCGGCTCTCCCCGGGGGCTGGGCTAGGGGTGGCTGGCTGATGGGGTCTCTCCCCCCTGCAGTGTGCGGTGGGGTCCTGGCTCCCCCTGGGGGCTGGGCAGGAAAGGGGACGGCTGGCTGATGGGGGTCTCTCCCCCCTGCAGTGTGGGGTGGGGTCCTGGCTCCCTCTGGGGGCTGGGCAGGAAAGGGGACGGCTGGCTGATGGGGGTCTCTCCCCCCTGCAGTGTGGGGTGGGGTCCTGGCTCTCCCCGGGGGCTGGGCTGGGGGTGGCTGGCTGATGGGGGGTCTCTCTCTCTCTCCCCCCAGGGCCGCACTCGCTGCGCTATTTCTACACGGCGGTGTCGGAGCCGGGCCCGGGGCTGCCCCAGTTCACCGTGGTCGGGTACCTGGACGACCAGCTCTTCGTCCATTTCGACAGCGAGGTGAAGCGGGCCCAGCCCCGCGCCCCCTGGATCCGGGCCGAGGGGCCCGAGTACTGGGAGCGGCAGACCTGGATCGCCCGGGGCTGGCAGGAGGCCTTCAACGGCAACGTCCGCATCGCCATGGAGCGCTACAACCAGAGCAGGGGTGAGGGGCCGGAGCGGGGGGCCTGGTGGTGACCCCAGAGCCCGACCCCGGAGCTGTGACCTGGGCCCAACCCCGGGGCTAACAGTGACCTGACCCCGGGCCAAGCCTGTGACGAACTAGGACTGTTGTTAAGGTTTCCCTGAGTACTGTGTGGGTGCCTCGGTTTCCCCTATGCGGTGCTTGAGTATCTAGGTGGTGGGACAACGGTGCATGATTGTTACAAAGCCCTAGAAGGCAGAGGCCTGGACACAGAGAATGGCTCTGTCTCCTGGCAAGAGATGGCCCGGCCCCTTCCCGGCAAAGGTGCGAGCTGAAGGTGTTCGAACAAAGGGATCAGGTGACCTCCTGGCCCGGGAAGCAGACAAAGGGGGAGGAGGGGCTGGAGAGTTTCAGTTTGGAGCTGGCTTGGGAAGAGGAGGGGAGGGGGGCAGACAGGGTCTGGCCTCCCTGCCCCGTTTGGAGCTGTGGGGTGAAATGCAGGGAGCCCCAAGCTGGGGTCTAAGCTCCCTGCCCCCCGGAGGGACCCGACTGAGGGGTCCTGGATGTACTGACAAGCTCTGTTTGGACTGTGTTCCTGGCATCTCTAATAAACCTTCTGTTCTACTGGCTGGCTGAGGCCTTGTCTACACTTGCAGCTGTACAGCGCTGTGAGTTAAACCCGTGTTCGTACAGCTGAGTAGGGAAAGCGCTGCAGCCTGTCCACACTGGCAGCCGCCAGCGCAGTAACGAGCACTGACGTGGCTACATTTGCGGCACTTGCAGCTGTATTGGGAGCGGTGCATTATGGGCATTCAAGTGGCTGCAAGGTGCTTTTCAAATGGGGGGGCTGAGGGGGACTTTGACAGGGAGAGTTTTGAGAGGGGGGGGGGGGGTTTGGAATCTCCACAGAGTGTCAGCTCATTATTTCCACACCTCCACATCCCCTGCCTCTCTCTCAATCACTGAAAGCAAACAGCAGGGGCTTTGTTTGTTTTTAAAGAGCAGATAAAAGAGAGGAAAAGGAGCCTCCCCCCCCCTCTCCGCCGTTCTTCCCCCCGCCCCCTCCAAGGCTTTGCTGCCGGCATTCCTAACGGAGCCCTCCCCTCTTTCCGCCCCCTGCCTGCAAACAGTAGCTGTGTTTGTAGTAACTCCAGACGGAGCTCTGAACTCCAACCCGGAAATGCCGTTTCACAACAAAGCAGCTTCCGGAGATCAGTAACTGCGTTGTTCCTCGGCTACACTGACAGACCAGCGTTCCACCCACTTCACAACAGCTGTTACTCCTCTCGGGGAGGTGGAGTACATGCAGTGCTGTATCTGAGGAGATGCAGCGCTGCACGTGCCTTGCAAGTGTAGCCAGTTAGTGAGTTACAGCGCTGCCGGCAGTTTTATTGCGCTGTAACTCGTAAGTGTAGACAAGGCCTGAGACTCCCAGTGAATCCGGGGAAGAGGGGTGCAGGGCCGGACTCCCCCACACTCCGTGACAAAGCCATAACCCCGACCCGTGCCCCGAGGCCAGGCAGAGCAATAACTGCAACCCTAATCCCAACCCTGAGCTGAGCTGTGACCCTAACCCTGACCCCCGGCCTAGCCATAACCTGACCCTCGCCCTGGCCGAGCCATGTCTGGGCTGTGGGGGCAGCGAGGGGCACGCACCGAGGGGCCATGGGGACAGCGGCTGGGCCGTGAGGGCGGCGAGGGGCCTTGGGGGCAGCGAGGGGGCCGTGGGGGCAGCGAGGGGCACGCACCGAGGGGCCGTGGGGGCAGCGAGGGGCCGTGGGGGCAGCGAGGGGCACGCACCGAGGGGCTGTGGGGGCAGCGGCTGGGCCGTGGGGGCAGTGAGGGGCCGTGGGGGCGGCGGCTGGGCCGTGGGGGCAGCGAGGGGCCGTGGGGGCGGCGGCTGGGCCGTGGGGGCGGCGGCTGGGCCGTGGGGGCAGCGAGGGGCCGTGGGGGCGGCGGCTGGGCCGTGGGGGCAGCGAGGGGCCGTGGGGGCAGCGAGGGGCCGTGGGGGCAGCGAGGGGCCGTGGCCCCGAATCAGGTCTAAGGAGCCGTGTCCGGCGCCCTGGCCGGAGCGCTGGTCTCACCCGGCTCCGGCCGTGTCTCTCCAGGCCTGCACACCTTCCAATACACCTACGGCTGCCAGCAGCGGGCGGACGGCGGCGCCGGGGGCTTCCGGCAGTACGGCTACGACGGGCGGGATTTCCTCTCCTACGACACCGGCACCCACACCTGGGTGGCGCCCAGCAAGGAGGCCGAGATCACCAAGGGGAAGATGGAGGGCGACAGGCACCTGAGCCAGCAGCAGCGGGACTATCTGGAGCGGAAATGCGGCGAGTGGCTGCAGAAATACCTGGGCTACGGGAACGAGACGCTGCAGAGGAGAGGTGAGGGGGGCAGGGAGCCCACCCGGGTGGGGGAGTCCCCCCCCCCCCACTGCAGAGACTCCCCCACTCCCTGGCCTGTCTGAGACACGTATTATATAGACCCAGGGCTGGGTTACAGGGCAAGACCCCTAGAGGTCAGCTGAGCCTTTTGGGGGGTCCCCTTCTGTGCCAGGCCGGCGGGGTGCAGAGACCCCCTCCCCAGTCAGTCCCATCTCCCCCTGCCCCGGGCTCCTGGGAGGGGCACGTCCCCGTGGTGGGTTTCCCAGGCTCTGACCGCTCCTGCTTTCCAAGGACGGGCACCATGGGGGTGCTAAGGGACCCGGGTGCTGCTCACTGGCCGTGACCCTGCGGCTCCCCCTCTGCCCCCTCGTCTCCCCAGAGCGCCCGGCCGTGCGGGTCACCGGCAGAGACGCCCCCGGCGGCCCCACCACCCTCTCCTGCCGGGCCCACGGCTTCTACCCCCGGGACATCGCCGTGAGCTGGCTGCGAAGGGGGGAGAGCAGAGAACAGGAGACGCGGCGAGGGGGGATCCTGCCCAACGGGGACGGGACCTACCACGCCTGGGCCACGGTGGAGATCGACCCCCGGGAGAGAGGCCTGTACCGCTGCCGTGTGGAGCACGCGAGCCTGGCCCAGCCGCTCGACACCGCGTGGGGTGAGGCTGGGGGAGTGTGTGGACGCGGGATGAAATGGGGGGGGGGGTCACAGGGTGACTGGCCCTACAGCCCCCCCGGCAACACACTCTGCTCGACTCCCCAGGTGGAGAAAATGAGGGAAGCCGCAGGGCAGGCAGGTCGCGTGGCTAGCGGGGGAGGAGGCTAAGACCGGAACCAGAGGGGAGGGGGGCACCCCGGAAAGCCGGCGGGAGCTGATCAGTTCAGCGTTGTGCTGGGCAGCGGGGCTGGGCTGCCGGGGTGTGACCGCGGAGCCGGGCACCGAAACGTCGGCTGGAGCTGAACCGGGCTTTAGAACACGGGGAGCCGGTGCCGGCCCCTGCGAGTTAGCGGCAGGAGTTTCAAAGTCCTGTTAACACAGGATTGGAACGGGAACGGCCGGACCTGGGCCCCGGGGAGAGGAGATGCTCGGGAAGGAGCAGGGAAGGGCCCCGGTTTGAAGAATAATGTCCGTTCCTTGGACAGCCGCACCGCGGGGGCACGGAGCACAGGGCAGGGTAAAGACACAGCCATGGGGGTGCAAATGGGGGATGGGAAGGACGCGGTGTTTGGGGGGGGGTCTCTCACTCCCTGCTCCCTTGCAGAGCCCCCGTCCCGCTCTGCCCTGCTCCCTGCGCTGATTGGGGCCGTCGCTGCCGCTGCCCTGCTCGCCGGGACAGTCGGGCTTGTTCTCTGGAGGAGGCGGCGCTCAGGTAATGGGGGGCTGGCAGTGCCACCGCTCAGTGTGGGGCCTGCAAAGGGCCCTGGGCCCCGGGGGTGGCAGCAATCCAGACTCTTGTGTTGGTGCTGTGTGCCTGCCCTGCGGGGGGCTGGGCCAGAGACCCCGCTGGGGGCTGCCGGGCCGGAGCCAGAGACGGGGGAGCCAGAGACGGGGCGGGTGGCGCTGGGTCTCTCTGTTCCCTTCCTTACGCCCGGCTTCCCCTGGGACCCTGAGTCGCCCGCTGAGCCCCGGGGTCCGTGCTGGGCCGGGGACACGGATCAGAGCCGGTTCCTGCCCCGGGAGCGGCCGCACTCACCGCAATCTGCTACTCGCCGGCACCGGTTCAGGAGTCACTAACCCCCCTTCTCCCCCCACAGCCAGCGCCCGGGACTCCAGCTCCTCTCCGGAAGGTAAGGGGTGAATGATGGAGCAGGTGGGATGACCCGTTCTGAGGCCCCAGCAGGGAGACCAGGCGAGGGTGGGATCTCTGGGGGGGCGGGGGGGGCTATGAATGGGACTTGGCGATTCAGCCCCACACTCCCCAGGAGGGTCACCTGTGAGCAGAGCAGGGAACCAGGGGCCCCTCCTTTCCCCGCACCGCACCTGGGAGGGACAGTCCCTGAGATCCCACCGCGGGGTCCCTGCCACATGGGCCCTTCCTCGCCCAGCCGCAGGGTCAGGGCCCCCCAGGCCGAGCCGGCAGCGATAGTCCCCGACTCCCATGGCAGCTGCCCCGGCGGGGGCGGGTCTAACAGCACGGGTTGGGCTGGAATTGACCCCGGGAGCACACCAACCCCCTGGGCTCGGAGATGCTGACCCTGTCCCCTTCTCCCCACAGCCAGCGACAAAGGATCCAGCAAAGGATCCAGGAGGGGTAAGTGCTGGGGGGCCCCAGCTCTGGGGATCGGCTGCGGTCACGGAGACCTCTATGGGGAGACACCTGCCCAGGGCACCCTGCAGTCCTCCAGCCGGGGGGTGTCCCCTCTGCAAGGGGGGTTGTTCCAGGCAGCGGGGACTCGGGGGGGGGGGGGGGGGGGAGTCTGTGGCTGTGGGGCTGGGCTGCAGCCCGGCAATGTCTGAGGGCTCATTGAACCTCAGCCCCTATATGAACTGGGACAGGAGTGGGGCTGAGTGTGACCCCTCCCACACAGCAGAGCTGGGCTGGGACCCAGATACCAGGACCCTCAGATCCTGAACCCCCTGGCCAGTCCCGCCCCAGCTGGGGTCCCTGCGCTCCCCCACCCAGCCTCCAGCCCTGGTGCGTTATGGGGATTATTACCCCAGAGCTGGGTCTGCCTGGCCCTGGCCCCTGCCCCCTTTCTGATCCCTTCCCACGGTCCCTGCCTGGGCTGGGCTGTTTCTGGGCCTCGGAGACGTTCTGCTCACCCCCAGTCTGATCCCATTGGGCTGGGGTGGGGGGGTGTAATGATGCTGGTTCTGGCGGGACCCAACTGAGGTGCCAATTCAGGACAAATTGCTTCAAGCAGGGCAGTGACAGCCCCAGGCTGGGGTTCTTCCACCTCTAAGGCACCAAACCAGCCAGACAGAGGAGACTTTGGTTTTACCCCACTGGCTAACCACAAGTCACACAAGCAATTCCCTTAGACACTCCAGTTTCCCAGTCTCACCACCAGTGCCACTCGTTATGGGGACAAATGGTTATGAAAACCAATGCCCCAGTAAAAGAAAAAGGTTCTCCCAATCCCAAAGCACCAAGCCCCCAGAGCCAGGTCAATATACGAATCAGATCTTACCCACAAATCACGCTGTTGCCGATCCTTTAGAATCTAAAATCTAAAGGTTTATTCATAAAAGGAGAAAGGTCTAGGTGAGAGCGAGAATTGGTTAAAAGGAATCAATTACATACAGTGATGGCAAAGTTCATGGTCAAGGCTTGCAGTAAAGATGAAATAAGCTGCAGGTTCAAATCAAATCTCTGGATTACATCCCCAGCTGGGATGGGTCCTTCAGTCCTTTGTTCAAAGCTTCCATGTGTAGCAAGGTTCCTCCAGAGGTAAGAAGCAGGAATGAAGACCAAATGGAGATGAGGCAGCTGCCTTTTATAGTCTCTTCCAGGTGTAAAGACACCTCTTTCCTTACTGTGGAAAATCACAGCAAAATGGAGTCTGGAGTCACATGAGCAAGTCCCTGCATAATTTGCTGAGTCACAGGCGTGTCTGCCTTCTCTCAATGGGTCCATTGTATCGCTGATGGCTCTTAATGGACCATCCAGCCGGCCTAGCAGAGCTGATAGCTTGTCCTGGGTCCCAGAAGCCCAGCCCCAGTTTGAAAGACAGACCTACAGTATAAAGCCATTGACCTACAGTCAGTATAAAGCCAATATTCATAACTTCAACTACAAAACTGATACATGCATATAAATGACATAATCCTAACCAGCCCAGCATAACCTGGCCTTAGACACCTCATTTGACCCCCTTTATGTAAGATTTGGTGCCACTACAGGACCTTTGTTACAACAATGATCAATACGGTCCCAGTTATTGTCAATAACGGCACAGGGGGGTCGGCCAGGAACCAGCTCCCTGCCCAGCGCTAACCCCCTTCTCCCTCCTGCAGGCAGCGACCCCGGGTATGACACCGGGTGTGACACCGGCTCGCTAG